>QJPP01006071.1:0-20326 GCA_003996215.1 Jaltomata sinuosa | reverse complement strand
CCCAGAAGCTCCAGGAGGTCGACCAGCCCAATAGCGCACTGCTTCTAGTTCTGGTAGTCAGCGCCAGAACCGTCAGTATGCCATGTCCTCTCGACAGGACCAGGAGAGTTCATCGGACGTTGTTACTGGTATGTTGAAAGTCTTCTCTTTAGATGTGTATGCTTTATTGGATCCCGGTGCCTCCTTATCTTTTGTGACCCTTTATGTAGCATGCAAATTCGAAATCTATCCTGAATTGCTTTTGGAACACTTTTGTGTTTCTACTCCTGTTGGTGAGTCAATCCCAGCCAAAAGAATCTACCAAAATTGCTCTATCTCAGTCCTTTATAGAGTCACTTCAGCGGATCTAGTAGAGTTGGAGATAATTGATTTTGATGTTATTTTTGGTATGGATTGGTTGTATGCTTGTTATGCCTTGGTCGATTGTCGTACTCGAGTAGTCTGTTTCAAGTTTCCAAATGAACCTTTCGGAGAGTGGCAGGGTAGTCCTCCATTCTCGAAGGGTCGTTTCATATCTTATCTTTAAGGCTAGGAAAATAATTTCTAAGGGTTATGTTTATCATATAGTTTGGGTTATGGACACGAAATCTGAAACCCCATCCTATCAGTCTATTCCTGTTGTAAATGAGTTCCTAGAAGTATTTCTCGAAGATTTTCCCAGAGTACCTCTCCTGAGTGGGAGATTGACTTTGGGATAGATCTATTACCAGATACGAATACTATCTCTATTCCTCCCTATAGAATGGCTCCAGTGGAACTTAAAGACCTAAAGGATCAATTGAAGGATCTTCATATTAAGGGTTTCATTAGGCCTACCATTTCTCCATGGGGTGCCCTAGTTTTGTTTGTCCGTAAGAAGGATGGTTCGCTTAGGATGTGTATTGACTACCGTCAGTTGAACAAGGTGACAATTAAGAATAAGTATCCCATTCCTAGGATTAATGACTTGTTTGATCAGCTTTAGGGTGCTAGTTTCTTCTCAAAGATCGACCTTAGATCCGGTTATCATCAGCTTCATGTCAGAGAGTGTGATATTCCAAAGACAGCCTTGAAAACTCAGTATGGTCATTATGAATTTATGGTTATGTCTTTTGGTCTAATGAATGCTCCTGCAACCTTTATGGATTTGATAAACCATGTGTTCAAACAGTATCTGGAAATGTTTGTGATTGTTTTCATTGATGATATTCTTATCTACTCTCAGAGTGAGGAGGAGCATGGGGGCTATTTGAGAGTTGTGGTACAAACTCTCAAGGGTCGGCAGTTGTTTGCTAAGTTTATCAAGTGTGAGTTTTGGATGCAGTCTGTTGCTTTTCTTGGTCACATTGTGACTAGTGATGGTATTCGAGTTGATTCTCAACAGATTGAGGCAGTAAAGATCTAGCCTAGACCCACTTCCCTCTCTGATATTAGGAGCTTTTTGGGTTTGGCTGGTTACTACAGGAGATTTGTGGAGGGGTTTTCTTCCATTGCTTCCCCTTTGACTCAATTGACTCAGAAGAAGGTTAAGTTTCAGTGGTCTGATCTTTATGAGAAGAACTTTTAGGAATTGAAAACTTGGTTGACCACATCTCCAGTGTTGACCATACCCATGGGTTCGGATAAATTTGTAGTGTAATGTGATGCTTCTAGAATTGGCTTGGGTTGTGTTTTGATGCAGCGTGGTAAGGTGATTGCTTATGCTTCGAAGCAGCTTAAGATTCATGAGAAGAACTACCCTACTCATGATCTTGAGTTAGCAGCCGTGGTCTTTGCCTTGAAGATTTGGAGACATTACTTGTTTGGTGTGCATGTAAATATATTCACCGATCATAAGAGTCTTCAGTAGGTGTTCTCTCAAAAAGAATTGAATATGCATTAAAGGAGATGGCTTGAGCTTCTTAATGATTATGATATGAGTGTGTTTTACCATCTAGGTAAGGCCAATGTTGTGGTAGATTTACTTAGTAGATTGACCATGGGTAGTGTGTCTTCAGTTGAAGACGGAAAGAAGGAGTTGGTTAAGGAGGTTCATAGGCTTGCTCTGTTGGGAGTTTGCCTTATAGACTTGACATAAGGTGGTGTTATTGTTCTGAATCATCTTTTGTAGCTGAAGTAAAGGCAAAGCAAGACAATGATCCTATTTTTCTTCAGTTAAAGGGTGCGGTCCATCAGCAATGGGTTGAGGTTTTCTCCCAAGGGGGAGATAGTGTGCTTTGTTATCAGGGTCGATTGTGTGTGCCAGATGTAGATGGGTTGAGACAACAAATTTTAACTGAGGCTTATAGTTCCAGATATTCTATTCACCCTAGTGTCACCAAGATGTATTGTGATCTACGGGAAGTCTATTGATGGAATGGTATGAAGAGGGACAGCCAATTTTGTGGTAAAGTGTCCCAACTGTCAGCAAGTGAAGGTAGAGCATCAACGCCGGGTGGCATGACTCGGGATATTAAACTTCCTACTTGGAAGTGGGAGGAAATCAATATGGACTTCATTACACGTTTGCCTCGTACTCGAAGGTAACACGATTCTATTTGGGTGATTGTCGACAGGATGACCAAATCAGTCCACTTCTTCGATGTCAAGACTACTGATTCAACTGAGGATTATGCCAGACTCTACATCCGTGATATAGTATGCTTTCATGGTGTTCAATTATCCATCATTTCAGATAGAGGTACTCAGTTTACATCTCAGTTTTGGAGATCATTTCAGAGAGGTCTTGGTACTAACGTGAAGTTTAGCACATCTTTTCACCCACAGATGGATGGCCAGGCAGAGCATACTATTCAGACTTTGGAGGATATGTTCAGAGCTTGTCTGATTTATTTCAAGGGTAGTTGGGATGATCATTTACCTCTTATTGAGTTTGCCTACAACAACAAATTTCATTCTAGCATCCAGATGGTCCCTTATGAGGCACTTTATGCGCGGAGGTGTAAGTCTCCTATTGGTTGGTTTGAGGTAGGTGAGGCAGCTTTGATTGGTCCAGATTCAGTGCATGAGATTATGGAGAAGGTTTAACTTATTAGGGAAAGGTTGAACACCGCACAGAGTCAACATAAATCATATGTAGATGTGAGGAGAATGGAGTTGGAATTCGAAGTTGATGATTGGGTTTATTTTAAGGTGTCACCCATGAAAGTTGTGATGAGATTTGGCAAGAAAGGGAATCTTAGTCCCCATTTTTTAGGTCCATATCATATTCTGAGGAGAGTTGGTAGCGTTCCTTGTGAGTTGGAGTTTCCAACGGATTTAGAAGCGGTTCATCCGATTTTCCATGTTTCTTTGTTTAAGAAATGTGTTGGTGATCCGACCTTGATTATTCCCTTGGAGGATATGGGTGTGAAGGATGGTGTTACTTATGAGGAGGTTCTCGTAGAGATTATTGATTGTCAAGTTGCTTCGGTAAAGGTCCTTTGGAGGAATCATCTAGTTGACAGACCTACTTGGGAAGCAAAAACAGCCATGAAAGCCAAGTACCCTCACCTCTTTCCTTCTGATCCAGTTTTGGCTTGAGGTAGTAGTTTCATCATTAATATGTATATCCTACTCTATTCCATCAGTTCCCCTCATGATATTAGTATGCATTCATATTTCTCAAAGTTGATTCAGTCATGTTTTAAGTTGAAAAGCTCAACTTTCATGTTTGTTCTTAAGATTTTATGTGTTGTTGACTGATTCGGATGTTTTCCCTTCATTATTCCCTTGTTTAGTCTTCATTCGAGGATGAATGATCCCAAGGGGGAGATATTGTAACACCCCAGAAATTGAACCAGCTTTCTATGCTTAAAACTCTAAAAAATTCCAAGTTTCCAGAAATCACGGTTCATGATTTGATTCATGAGCCGTGGAACTAAGTCATGATTTTCCTTCTACAGGATCAACCTTTGGTCTGAGAACCACGAGTGGGTTCTACGGACCGTAGTTCACTCTATGGGTCATCCTATCCACTCGTGGAACCTAACTTGTGGGCTGACTGATTCGCAAGAACCACGAGTCAGCTCTACAGACTGTAGTTTGAACTATGGACTGTCCTATTAACTCGTGGAACCTGATCAGAGGCCTGCCTAATCCTTAAAAAATGAGGAGTTGTGTCTACAGACTGTAATCTGTTCTACGGTCCGTCCTGTTGACCCGTAGAAAGACTTTTACAGCATGATCTTTTTGCCAGAAACCACGAGTGGAATCTACGAGTCGTGGTTCAGTCTACGACCCGTGGAATCCATCCATGATTCCTGAAGCCCACCTTTTTAACAGCTTTTTCTTAATTAAATCCCAGGGGTATTTTTATAACTACCCACTCTTTGAACTCCTAAGTGAGGTCGTTTTGGCCATTCTTAGCATGCTTTCTAAACCGATTAACCTAAGTCCCTTCTAATTACCTCATTCCTCTACCAAAAGAGGAATGTAACTCTCTCAAGCTCCAAGTCTCAATTTCCAAGTTTAAGCCTCCTTTTCTTTTCAATTTCAGTTAGGTTAGCATCAATCAATGTATGTGGGTATTCAATAAGAGAATCCCTTCACCCTTATGCCCAAAACCCCAATCTTCTAAATTGAATTTATGTATTTCTAAATTAGGGTTCTTACCCTAATTGGGGAAAGGTTATGGGTTTTGATTTAAAGCTTCAATTCATGATTTCACATTCATTACCCATGTTTTCATTATGATTCTTTGCATATTTTCAAAAGAACATATGTCAAGTATAAATTCTAGCATGATTCCTTTAAATTGCATGATTTCAAATATAAATTTGGCATGTTTAGATAACATGGTATCTTGATTATGAAAGTGCATGCATAATTCTTCAGGTTATGATTTTAGAAAAGAAGGGGTATCTTGAATTAGGAACATGCACAGCTTTAAGACTTATTATATGAATTTGCATGACATCAGATATATGTCTCTACGGTTTATGAACAAATTTGATATTTGTAATGACCCTTCCGGTTATTTCCACGTATACGTTTTCCTTGTACCATTAGAGCCTGTTTGAAGCGGTCCCAAGTCATTTAAGGCTTGTCGGGACCGGTAGTTCGGTGCCGGGGCCATTTGTTTGGTCGTATGATAAGTTTTTAAAGTCAAGCAAGTCGGCAAAAGTTATCGTAAGTTTCTTTAACAAATTTTCTGAACTTTGGGTAAAATGTCTCAGAGCTTTTCTCTCAATATATAAAGAGTTAGAAGTCCCCTAAAATACCAAATTGAAGGTCTACGAGTCTAGTTTCCAAAGAATAAAACCTCACGTCAAACTGATCTCGGAGTAAAAAGTTATGACTTTTTTACCGTGGACTGTCTGGCAGAAACCGGGTCACGAACTGGGTCGGGTCAAAATCGATTTAAAGCCTCAACTTCACATTTTAAAACGCCATTTCAGTTCTGAAACAGTAAGAAAACATAAGGGAGGGTTCCAAGAGAGTTTTTGAGTATCAAAATCGTGCGATGGTGAATTGCGAACCTAAATTTAAGAATTTTATTAGCATCGCGCGTATATTTGAAAATATTTTATTTTAAATTTATATTTTTTATTACCTTTTTAAAAGTATTTTAAAGGTCTATGAAAAATACTTTTATTATGATATAATTGTGTATGTACTTATTTTATAAGGTCTCTATACATTGTAATATTTTAACGGAGATAGTAAATTTAGTTATGTTAAAAATTATTATTATAATATAGTAAGTTTTATTGGAAATGATTTTCTGTTAGTTATGGTATATTCAAAAAGTTATATATATTTTACCACGAACCTATGCAATACCCGAATATATATAATGGGGTAAAAGTATTATTTCTATATTGCCACCTCCCCTTATACGTGTAAGTAAAAAGGGAGGGACAACAATTTATGGTGGTGGCAAAAAGTTAATGCATCTTAACATTTAATAAGGTGACTAGTACGTGTATTTACATGTTTTCATGTACTAACTTCAGCACTTTTGGAGAATAGTTAAATTAGGCATTTAACTTCTCCATTCTTATGGCCACTTTGCAAAAGAAACATTTTCATCTCTATATAGACGTATGAGAAAAGGAAACTGTGGAGAAAGTTAATTTGATAAATATTTTATATCGTCGAAAGAAAATTAATTATCTACGTCAAGTTATTCAAGCCTAATTTCGAGTTTGATTTCATTTCGGAGTTTCTCGGAGCGGTTCGAGTGTGGACATCATAGTTCTAGCAGCTTGTCATCGGACGACAGGTAGGTTATGGTTTAAAATCCCTAGACTTAGCATATATCGGATAAAATTGTACTAGCTGGCATCCTTGGGTTGGATTATTAGGTTGGTACCACAGACCTCGATCGCTTTATTCATGTCCGCCTACTTTTGTTCCTCCGTTGCTTGTAGTACTTGCCGATATATTTTATTTACCCTTGTGGTCCTGTAAGGCCTTGTCGACTCTGGAACATAGAGGGTGGGATATTAGGAATGTCCGCAAGTCCCGGGCATAAAATTATCCTTCTAGGCTGGTTATGCTTGCTGAGTAGCTATGGGCCTGTGTAGGGTCGATTGGTTTCTTGTGAGCTGCTGGGCAGCTATTGTGTTTAATCATCCCATTTCCATTCATATAAAGAGGTTTTATCCATGTTTTACTACTGTTTTCGCTTCGGGCCTACTGGCACTATTTTTTAAACCTTGCATGGCCCCGGGGGCTCGTTTTTTTGGAAATGATTTGGAAATGGTTTGATTTAACTTATGAATATTTTTGGGTAAAAGAAAGTAAAATTATGATTTAAATCACCAGTTTTATGATTAACGCTAGACTCGGCAGGGCCGGGGTGCTAGTTGAGTTTTCTTGCTACTTGAGATAATTTTAGCCTTGGTCGGACCGAGCACTTGGAATGACTTTCTACTGTTTAGACCCGGTTATGCCCGGGCACCCTTGGAGGGTGTTTTGAGATATTTTCCTACTACTTTAGTCCTGGACACGGTCTGGGCATGCATATTAGAGACTGGGTCTCTATCTTGAACCCGGACTTGCTTCCGGACGACATGTTTTGATACTGAGTTTGAGTATGGGGTCAGGGACTTCCATGGACCTTGCCATCTGGGCCTGGGGTTGCGGGCTGCGTGTGCCGAAGGAAGGGTATACGGTGTAGTACAGGTATACGGGCAGTGTCCTTCCATGGAACCTACCTGCTGGGCCGGATCGGCACCGGAGGAGGTACATACAGGGATACCATTTCACTTGAGATCTCCATGCATCATATAATTCATTGTTTGAGGCTCCACCCTTGTTTTGTTGTTTTTCAATTGTACGCTCCAGTAGTATGGGATGCCGGAGGGTTTGTTTTCACTTGTTTGTGTTCCTCGGTCGTATGGGCGGCCGGGGGACTGTAGGTAGACTCTTGCTATATACTAGTGGAATTGTTCCCTATTATGGTTAATTATAAAATTGGTTACTGCTAGACTGTTAGTTGCTGGATTTGAGATTGATATGATTAGTTGGGCTTGATTCATGTCTCTAAGCATGCCTATCATTACTCTTTCTCTCTTATTCTTACACTTGAGGTTACCGGTATATCGTCCATTTCGTAAGCTTATTATGGATACACTATTATTGCAAGGACCCCAGGTGCGTTGCTTCTTACTTTCACCTGTGCCTATGATATATATATTTTGCTTGCTGGCCTCACATGTGGTTCTGTTGACTTCCCTCTGGTCTAGTTCATGTGTACCCTTTCGTTGATTTCTGTGACTACTTGCTTCTGTTCTGTCTGTTACTACGCTTTTATCTTATATGTGCCCAGTCGTCCTATGATACCTACTGGGTACCGTATGCTTCGCATTTGGTCCTCACCCTACCCCCTGCATCTTTGGGTGCAGATCCTAGCGTGGGCCATCTCCATTAGATCGCTGTAAGTCATGCTTGTAGATCTGTTGGGGATTACTTCAGACTAAGGGTGAGCTCTTGGCGATCGGAGCTTAGCTTTAGTTTATCTTTTGCTTTATGTACTCTATTACCATTCAGAGACATCTGTATATATTGTTTTGGATAATTTGCACTCCATGTATGTATTTTTGCCTCTATACTATGTAATTTGGGCCGTTTGAGATTCTTCAGAGGGTTGGTAGCGTTGCCTATCAGTTAGCCTTGCCTCCGATGTTTTAAGCTATACATCCTGTATTTCATGTTTCGATATTGCGTTGGTATGTCCCAGATGAATCTCATGTGTTGCAGTGGGATTCAGTTCAGTTGGGTGAGGGTTTATCCTTTGTTGAGGAGCCGACGGCTATTTTGGCCAGAGATGTCAGGAGATTGAGGTCTCGAGAGATCCCAGTTGTTAAGGTTCAGTGGAGGCACCGTCCAGTCGAGGAGGCTACCTGGGAGACCGAGAGAGATATGCGGACTCAGTATCCGCAGCTGTTTGAGCCTTCAGGTACCCCCTTGACCTTGACTTTCGAGGACGAAAGTCCTTTTTAGTAGTGGATGATGTAATGACCCTTCCGGTTAATTCCACATATACATTTTCCTTGTACTGTTAGAGCTTGTTTGTAGCGGCCCCAAGTCATTTAAGGCTTTTCGGGACCGGTAGTTCGGTGCCAGGGCCATTTGTTTGGTCGTATGATAAGTTTTGAAGTCAAGCAAGTCGGCAAAAGTTATCGTAAGTTTCTTTAACAAATTTTCTGAACTTTGGGTAAAATATCTCAGAGTTTTTCTCACAATATATAAAGAGTTAGAAGTCCCCCAAAATACAAAATCGAAGGTCTACGAGTCTAGTTTCCAATGCACAAAACCTCACATCCAACTGATCTCAGAGTAAAAAGTTATGACTATTTTACCACAGACTGTCTGGCAGAAACTGGGTCGGGAACCGGGTCGCTAACCGGGTCGGGTCAAAATCGATTTAAAGCCTCAACTTCACGTTTTAAAACGCTATTTCAGTTCTGAAACAGTGAGAAAACATAAGGGAGGGTTCCAAGAGAGTTCTTGAGTATCAAAATCGTGCGATGGTGAATTGCGAACCTAAATTTAAGAATTTTATTAGCATCGCGCGTATATTTGAAAATATTTTATTTTAAAGTTATATTTTTTATTACCTTTTATAAAGTATTTTAAAGGTATATGAAAAATACTTTTATTATGATATAATTTGTGTATGTACTTA
The DNA here is from genome assembly GCA_003996215.1 of Jaltomata sinuosa. Classification (NCBI taxonomy): domain Eukaryota; kingdom Viridiplantae; phylum Streptophyta; class Magnoliopsida; order Solanales; family Solanaceae; genus Jaltomata; species Jaltomata sinuosa. Next base: position 11,232 of record QJPP01006071.1, on the reverse strand, counting down.
TTTTATAAGGTTTGTATACATTGTAATATTTTAACGGAGATAGTAAATTTAGTTATGTTGAAAATTATTATTATAATATAGTAAGTTTTATTGGAAATGATTTTTTATTAGTTATGGTATATTTAAAAAGTTATATATATTTTACCACGAACTTATGCAATACCCGAATATATATAACGGGGTAAAAGTATTCTTTCTATATTGCCACCTCCCCTTATACGTGTAAGTAAAAAGGGAGGGACAACAATTTATGGTGGTGGCAAAAAGTTAATGCATCTTAACATTTAATGAGGTGACTAGTACGTGTATTTACATGTTTGCATGTACTAACTTCAGCACTTTTGGAAAATAGTTAAATTAGGCATTTAACTTCTCCATTCTTATGGCCACTTTGCAAAAGAAACATTTTCATCTCTATATAGACGTATGAGAAGAGGAAACTGTGGAGAAAGTTAATTTGATAAATATTTTATATCGTCGAAAGAAAATCAATTATCTACGTCAAGTTATTCAAGCCTAATTTCGAGTTTGATTTTATTTCGGAGTTTCTCAGAGCGGTTCGAGTGTGGACATCATCGTTCTAGCAGCTTTTCATCGGACGACAGGTAGGTTATGGTTTATAATCCATAGACTTAGCATATATCGGATAAAATTGTACTAGCTGGCATCCTTGGGTTGGATTATTAGGTTGGACCACAGACCTCGACCGCTCTATTCATGTCCGCCTACTTTTGTTCCTCCTTTGGTTGTAGTACTTGCCGATATATTTTATTTACCTTTGTGGTCCTGTGAGGCCTTGTTGACTCTGGAACATAGAGGGTGGGATATTGGGAATGTCCGCAAGTCCCGGGCATAGAATTATCCTTCATGGCTGGTTATGCTTACTGAGTAGCTATGGGCATGTGCAGGGTCGATAGGTTGATTGTGAGCTGCTAGGCAGCTATTATGTTTGATCATCCCATTTCCATGCATATAGAGAAGTTTTATCCATGATTTACTACGGTTTTGGCTTCGGGCCTACTGGCACTATTTTCTAAACCTTGCATGGCCCCGGGGGCCCCTTTTTTTGGAAATGATTTGGAAATGGTTTGATTTAACTTATGAATATTTTTGGGTAAAAGAAAGTAAAATTATGATTTAAATCACCAGTTTTACGATTAACGCTAGACTAGGCAGGGCCGGGGTGCTAGTTGAGTTTTCTTGCTACTTGAGATAATTTTAGCCTCGGTCGGACCAAGCACTTGAAATGATTTTCTACTGTTTAGACCCAGTTATGCCCGGGCACCCTTGGAGGGAGTTTTGAGATATTTTTCTACTACTTTAGTCCTGGACAGGGTCTGGGCATGCATATTAGAGACTGGGTCTCTATCTTGAACCCGGACTTGCTTCCGGACGACATGTTTTGATACTGAGTTTAGTATGGAGTCAGGGACCTCCATGGACCTTGCCATCCGGTCCTGGGGTTGCGGGTTGCGTGTGCGGAGGAAGGGTATATGGTGGAGTAGAGGTATACGGGCAGTGTCCTTCCATGGAACCTACCTGCTGGGCCAGATAGGCACCGGAAGAGGTACATACATGGATACCATTTCACTTGAGATCTTCATGCATCATATCATTCATTGTTTGAGGCTCCACCCTTGTTTGTTGTTTGTTGATTGTACGCTCCAGTAGTATGGGATGCTGGAGGGTTTGTTTTCACTTGTTTGGGTTCCTCGGTCGTATGGGCGGCCGGGGGACTGTAGGTAGACTCTTGCTATTTACTTGTGGAATTGTTCCATGTTACGGTTAATTATGAAATTAGTTACTGCTAGACTGTTAGTTGCTGGATTTGAGATTGATATGATTAGTTGGGCTTGATTCATGTCTCTAAGCATGCCTATCATTACTCTTTCTCTCTTCTTCTTACATTTGAGGTTACCGGTATACCGTCCATTTCGTAAACTTATTATGTATACACTGTTATTGCAAGGACCCCAGGTGCGTTGTTTCTTACTTTTACCTGTGCCTATGGTGTATATATATTGCTTGCTGGCCTCACATGTGGTTCTGTTGACTTCCCTCTGGGCTAGTTCCTGTGTACCCTTTCGTTGATTTTTGGGACTACTTGCTTCTGTTCTATATGTTACTACGCTTTTATCTTATATGTGCCCAGTCGGCCTATGATACCTACTGGGTACCTTATGCTTCGCATTTGGTGCTCACCCTACCCCCTGCATCTTTGGGTGCAGATCCTAGCGTGGGCCATTGCTGTTAGATCGTTGTAAGTCGTGCTTGGAGATCTGTTGGGGATTACTTCAGACTAAGGGTGAGCTCTTGGCGATCTGAGCTTAGCTTTAGTTTATCTTTTGCTTTATGTACTCTATTACCATTCAGAGACATCTGTATATATTGTTTTGGATCATTTGCACTCCATGTATGTAGTTTTGGCTTTATACTATGATACCAGGTCTTGGGGTTTGGTTTAGTTTCCGCATATGTATATATATATTCCTGTTATCTATTCTCTTCATCTTGTTCCCTTACTTTTGCTTATTAAACTACCCTCTCGCTTATTTTTTAGACAGTAGCCCATTACTAACTGTCCTGGGCTATGGGAATTGGTTCGCCTACTGAGGGGTTGTAGGTGCCATCATGATCGAGAAATCGGGTCGTGACAATATTAGATATGTCATTAGTTATGATCAGTTCTGCATCCAGATATGCATCAGTATTATATGAGCTATACATATTATTTTGGGAGAAGTATTTAGCATTGAGTTGAACGCGGTAAGAGTACCCTTAGTCCAAGAACTACGCGCCCCCGTAGGTTCTAAGTCCCCTCAGTTGGGCATCAGATTTAGTGATCATGCCACAATCATTCCTCTATACCCTGACAAGGTATATTGGATGTTTTCGATGGGGCATATACATCGGATTCCATGTAGCACACATAGTCTATGCCTGTTAGAGAACCTCCCACAGAAACAGTTTCAGGTTTTAAAATGCATTAACTCTTTGCCTTCAGACTTTAGAACTATTATGATTACTATGATATTTTGTATATCCTACTTTGGCATCGTATTGAGTGTCTTGCATTTCAGTTTTACACCTATAGCATGATTTCAGCTTTACAAGTTTATTTAGCATGCTTATCTTAGATTCCTATTTATCTCATATATTCAGTACATCCTATAGTACTAATGCATTTTGCGCTGCATCCTTTTACAATGCAGATTCATGCATTTGCCCTCAGACTCATGGCTAGACTGCGCCAAACATTCAGCTGATTGTTGGTGAGTCCTTATTATTCGAGGACTAGAGTTAGAGCGTCCGTCTCTATGCTTTCATTTCAGATTTCAGGTTAGCTGGGGTCTTAACCCAGCAACTCTTTATGACACTTAGAGGCTTTTCATACATAGACAATATTTGAGTCTCCTTTTGGTTTTGTATTCCTATTTGACTTGATTAGCTATACATATGACTTTGGATCTTCCTACTATGCCTCAGTTTATCTATTGATTTATCTGAGTTATGCTATGACCAAGGGTTATCTTAGGGAAATTGTGGTCCCAGGTCCAGTGTTACATCAAGGGGGTAGCCTCGAGGCATGATAATTTTAGCATTTATGCATTATTTTCTTGGTAGTTTATTCCTTAGTAGTGGATGAGAGTGAGTTATCCTGGTGAGGTGTTCACCCAAAGTTGTAGTTCGAGGGTAGTTCTTGTTAGCCTCTTTTCTGGTTGATTTTGTTCCCAGTTTTTGTTGTGGCTCTATACTTGTGTTGAGCCTTCCCTTTTGAGCGGTCCTAGATGCTTATTGCCTAAGGTTCTAGTTTTGGTTTGGTTTTAGCAGTAGTTGTGCTGAAGTTTGATTTTCTGTCTTGAGTTGAGAGGTGTTGGTTATGCTAGTGCACATGGTTTGGCTTTTCTTGTGTCGGGTGATTAGAGTCAACCCTCATTGTTTGGTTGGTTTAGGAGGTTGGCAGGTATGTGGGTTATTCCCATAGTCTCCTTTAGTCTTTTGTCCAATTAGGTTGTCCTATGGTTTTTCCCCAGTCCCAGTTGGAATGAATTTCTGTCGTAGTTCTCTGGTTAAGCTTGGGATTGTGGAATTTTAGTTGAGCTTCAACTATGGATTTTTGTCTATGTGTTGACTGAAGCCTCATGGTTGTATTGTAATCATAGCATTTTGGGTAAGTTAGGCATTCGGCCTGCCCTAATTCCATCGTATCAAGTGTTATCTGTAAGAGTTGTGGGAGGTAAAAGGGTATCTCCAGGTTTCATTTGAGAAAGAAATTGTAAGGTTCAGCGCATCCTAAGAAATGGTTTTGTTTGGGTTGCGAAGGAGGGCGATGACTCCTTGTGTGTATGTATATGTTATAGTAGCTGACCAAGGTGACGAATGAGGGTTGCTTTGGCTTGTATATTAGTGACTAGCATCGATCAAATACAGATTATGGTGCCATTTCCTTGGATAGACTCGAGGTCAGAATTCCTGCTAGCCTGAGATTGACGTAGGAGTCATTTCCAGTACTACCTCTTGGAGCTGATTGTATCGACATTGGCTTCCTTGTTATCTTCATTGGGGGAAACCAAGTTTCAGTACCATCTACAGATTGAGAAGCTTGCATATTCAGAGCCTAGTGGGCTCCGTTACATGAGTGTTCATCGACAGCGTATAGGTTTACTTATGGGTTTCAACAGAGGCATTGGTTGACAAATTGAAGTTAGGTTTCAGAATTGTGGGCTATCAGATTACATCAGGCGATTCGTGGAAGTTTCTCTTTAGTCACAACATCCTTGTGCTAGGAGGCAGTGGGTACAGGCAACCTAGCTTCTTTATTTCGTGTTTGGAATAGTTGTTGGCCTTGGACACCCAGTCCTTAGCTAACCTTTGAGTAGACTAGACATCCCATATTTCAGTTGTGTTCATGATAATACGAGGTTCCTTCTACCATGGTTGTACAGACTCATGGGTATAAGTTTAAGAATCAGCGATAATATATTATGTGTTATCAGATAGTGTGGGTTGAAATTAGCGAGTTTATTGTGGGTTCTGATAATACTTTGAGGTTGGTGGTCGCCCTTGTATTCCGGGGGTTTGAAAGCTTGTTTAGTTGATCCTTCAAGGGTTGTCCAAATGTGGGGTTCCAACATTAGTTAGACTCAGCCAGTACGGGCTAGGAGTTCAGTATGTTGTATACTTCAGAATTAGTGGTTTAGTTGATGCAGTAGAGCATTTGATTCAATCCAAGGAACTGAGTTGATGGGTTATGCAACATTTCTATAGCTAAATGATGACCTCATACTTCAGACACCCTTTCCTTTGTCTTTGGGGTGTTTTGATTTGATATTCGTGGAATGATGGACTTCTTCCCAAGTTGAGATTAGTAAGGTAATTTCAAATCCGAATGGTGTTTGAGTATTTGGAGTAGCAACAGTACTTCACAAAGTTTGGAGCTTAGTGATGACTACGGATTTTGTGGTAGGCTTACCACACATTATGAAGGGTCTTGGTTGTGGTTTCAGTCTGTTGGGCAGGTTTCCCTGGTTCATTCTCTTCACGTTGATTCATACATGGCACATTTCAATGGGGTTGGGTTCGTTCTACAATTTGGAAGTTTCTCCATCAACACAAGGTGTTCATTCATGCTTTTCCTAACCCTGGTGTGCAAATTTCAGTCGGGTTTAGATGGGTTGTTCAGTTGGGTTCAGTTATTGAGTTTGATGTTAGCAAGGGTATTTATCCATTGGTTAGTGGTCAGTTGGAGTGAAACTACTACAATTTTGAGTATGTGCTTTGGGTTAGTGTTTTTTTATGGCAAAGGCTAGTAGACTATAAATTGGCTTGGAAAGAGTTGAGTAAAAAGGGTAGATTCATTCGTGGTAGAGTATAAGTGGGAACTATGGATCTCCGGTGTGTCACTTGATGCATAGAGGGTGGTTTGAGTGATCAACTTCTATGCAACTTCCAGTTTGTGGTGCAAAAGGATTCGATTCAGAATAAAAAGGGCTTTGCGGATCAGCCGGCTCATGAGTTAGAGTTTTGGGTTGATGGCTTTCTTGGTGCACTTGGTTGTGGTTTCGAGGATTCGAGTTCTTTGTGATGATTGCTTTGGTTCTCTGGGTTTGTTGTTATGTCAGTGCTTTCAAGTTGAGATTCTAGAGGTTAAGTTTGGGTTGGCAGATCCTTAGAGTTTTTGAACTTTATGTTTGGAATCTAGCTTGGCTAGTAAGGAGTTAATGCTTGGTTTTGTCACGACCCAATTTCTCGGTCATGATGGCACCTACAACCCCCGGTAGGTGAACCAATCCCCGTAGCCCAGAATAGTTAGCAATGGGCTACTATCTAACAAATAAGGGAACAAGACGAAGAGAACAGATAAAAGGAATATAAATATATACATATGCGGAAACTAAACCAAACCCCAAGACCTGGTATCATAGTATAGAGCCAAACTACATACATGGAGTGCAAATAAACCAAAACTATATATACAGATGTCTCTGAATGGTAATAGAGTACATGAAGCAAAAGATAAACTAAAGCTAAGCTCCGATCGCCAAGAGCTCACCCTCAGTCTGAAGTAGTCCCAACAGATCTCCAAGCACGAATCACAGCGATCTAACGGCGATGGCCCACGCTAGGATCTGCACCCAAAGATATGCAGGGGGGTAGGGGTGAGTACCAAATGCGAAGCATAAGGTACCCAGTAGGTATCATAGGCCGACTGGGCACATATAAGATAAAAGCATAGTAATAGACAGAATAGAAGCAAGAAATCACAGAAATCAACGAAAGGTACACAGGAACTAGCCCAGAGGGAAATCAACAGAACCACATGTGAGGCTAGTAAGCATGAATATACACACCATAGGCACAGGGAAAGTAAGAAACAACGCACCTGGGGTCCTTGCAACAACAATGTATACAAAATAAGTTTACAAAATGGATGGTATACCGGTAACCTCAAGTGTAAGAAGAGGGAAAGAGTAATGATAGGCATGCTCAGAGACATAAATCAAGCTCACCTAATCATATCAATCTCAATCCAGAAACTAACAGTCTAGTAGTAACCAATCTCATACTTATCCATAATAGAGAACAATTCTGTAAGTAAATAGCAAAAGTCTACCTACAGTCCCCCGGCCGCCCATACAACCGAGGAACACAAACAAGTGAAAACAAACCCTCCGGCATCCCATACTACCGGAGCGTACAATCAACAAAAAACAAACAAGGGTGGAGCCTCAAACAATGAATGATATGATGCATGAAGATCTCAAATGAAATGGTATCTCTGTATGTACCTCCTCCGGCGCCGATCCGGCCCAGCAGGTAGGTTCCATGGAAGGACACTGCCCGTATACCTCTACTCCTCCGTATACCCTTCCTCCGGCACACGCAGCCCGTAGCCCCTGGCCCGGATGGCAAGGTCCATGAAGGTCCCAGACCCCATACTAAAACTCAGTATTAAAGAATGTCACCCGGAAGCAAGTCCGGTATCAAGATAGAGACCCAGTCTCGAATACCCATGCCCAGACCCTGTCCAGGACTAAAGTAGTAGGAAAATATCTAAAAAACCCCTCCATGGGTGCCCGGGAATAACCGGGTCTAAACCGTAAAAAGTCATCTCAGGTGCTCGGTCCGACCGAGGCTAAAAATCATCTCAAGTAAAAAGAAAACTCAACTAGCACCCCGGCCCTGCCGAGTCTAGCGATAATCGTAAAACTGATGATTTTAAACATAATTTTACTTTCCTTTATCCAGAAATATTCACAAGTTAAATCAAACCATTTCCAAATTATTTCCATAAACAATGGGCCCCCCGGGCCATGCAAGGTTTAGAAAATAGTGCCAGAAGGCCCGAAGCCAAAACCATAGTAAAACATGGATAAAACCTCTTTATATGCATGAAAATGGTATGATCAAACACAATAGCTGCCCAGCAGCTCACAATCAACCCATCGACCCTGCACAGGCCCGCAGCTACTCAGCAAGCATAACTAGCCTAGAAGGATAATTCTGTTCCCGGGACTCGCGGAAATTCCCAAAATCCCACCTTCTATGTTCCAGAGTAAACAAGGCCTCACAGGACCACAAGGGTAAATAAAATATATCGGCAAATACTACAAGCAACGGAGAAACAAAAGAAGGCGGACATGAATAAAGCGGTCGAGGTCTGTGGTACCAACCTAATAAACCAACCCAAGGATGCCCATTAATACAATTTTATTCTATATATGCGGAGTCTAGGGAAAATAAACCGTAACCTACTTGTCGTCCGATGACAAGCTGCTAGAAGAACGATGTCCAAGCTCGAACCACTCCGAGAAAATCCAAAACTAAATCGGAATCGGATTTGGGATGGAATAACTTGACGTAGATAATTGACTTCCTTTACTCAAATTTGGTTTCACACCAGATGCAACATACTCGCAGCAACTCACGTTAATATGCAACAAATTTCTAGCAACTTACATATGTATTCCTTGGTGAAACAAATGAAGAGAAATTAAAATGAAAGGTTTGGTAAACCTCCAATATGTAATACGTACAACACCAATCTTCAGCAGTTGGATGGTTTCTTAATTCACTCATTAAACAATTCCATCCACATCACTTAGTCATCAAATGACTTATGCAATTGACACCACGTGTTAATGTGGTGTCAACCCTATTATTTCATTTCCCAATATATATCTATTCGGGTATTGCATAAGTTCGTAGTAAAATAAATATAATTTTTGAATATACCATAATCATTAGAAAATTATTTCAAATAAAACCTACTATATTATAATAATAATTTTCAACATAACTAAATTTACTATCTCCGTTAAAATATTACAATGTATAAAAACCTTGTAAAATAAATACATATACAATTATATCGTAACAAAAATATTTTTCATAAACCTTTAAAATATTTTGAAAAGGTAATAATAATATAATTTTTACCAAATTCAACTTTTAAATAAAATATTTTCAAATACACGCGATGTTAGTAAAATTCTTAAATTAAGTTTGCAAATCACCATCGCACGATTTTGATACTCAAGAACTCTCTCGGAATCCTCCCTTATGTTTTCTCACTGTTTCAGAACTGAAATGACGTTTTAAAATGTGAAGTTGAGGCTTAAATCGAGTTTGACCCGACCCGGTTCGCGACCCGGTTCGCAACCCATTTTATGCCAGACAGTCCGCGGTAAAACAGTCATAACCTTTTACTCCGAGATCAGTTGGACGTGAGATTTTGTGCGTTGGAAACTAGACTCGTAGACCTTCAAGTTGGTATTTTGGGGGACTTCTAACTCTTTATATATTGAGAGAAAAGCCCTGAGACATTTGAACCAAAGTTCAGAAGATTTATCAAAGAAACTTACGATCAAACAAATGGACCCGGCGCCAAAATACCGGTCCCGACAAGCCTTAAATGACTTTGGGCCACTACAAACAAGCTCTAACGGTTCAAGAAAAATGTATACGTGGAAATAACCGGAAGGGTCATTACATCATCCACTACTAAAAAGGACTTTCGTCTTCGAAAGTCAAGGTCAAGGGGGGTACCTGAAGCCTAAATTAGTTGCGGATTCTGATCCCGCATATATCTCTCGGTCTCCCAGGTAGCCTCCTCGACTGGACGGTGCCTCCATTGAACCTTAACCACCGGTATCTCTCGAGACCTCAATCTCCTGACATCTCTGGCCAAAATAGCTGCCGACTCCTCAACAAAGGCTAAACCCTCACCCAACTGAACTGAATCCCACTGTAACACATGAGACTCATCTAGGACATACCGGCGCAACATCGAAACATGAAATACAGGATGTATAGCTGAAAACATCGGAGGCAAGGCTAGCTGATAGGCAACGCTACCAACCCTCTGAAGAATCTCAAACGGCCCAATGTACCTGGGGCTAAGCTTGCCCCGCCTACCAAATCTCATCACGCCCTTCATGGGCGATACACGGAGAAACACCAAGTCACCGACACTAAATTCCAAGGCACGAAGCCTACGATCAGCATAACTCTTCTGCCTGCTCTGAGCTGCCCGAAGTCTGTCCTGAATCACTCGGACTCGGTCTAAGGAATCTCGAAGCAAATCTGTGCTCTGTGGCCCAGCACTAAAACCATCAAACCAACCTACCGGTGATCTGCAACGCCTGCCATACAAAGCCTCAAAAGGTGCCATGCCGATACTCGAATGGAAGCTGTTATTATAAGAAAACTCTGCCAAGGGAACAAAGTGATCCCAAGAACCTCCAAAGTCAAGAACACAAGCCCAAAGAATGTCCTCCAGAATCTGAATGGTCCTCTCGGACTGGCCATCTGTCTGAGGGTTGAAAGCGGTACTAAGATGAACCTCTGTACCCAAATCTCGCTGAATAGCCCTCCAGAACTGAGATGTGAACTGAGTGTCGCGGTCTGAAATAATAGAAGCTGGGACCCCATGCAACCAAACAATCTACGAAGGTAGATCTGAGCTAACCTCTCTGCACCTTAAGAAGTCTAAATTGGCAAGAAATGTGCTGACTTAGTCAGCCTATCAACAATCACCCATATGGAATCAAACCCATGAGAAGTACAAGGAAAACCAACAACAAAGTCCATATTAATCCCTTCCCACTTCCATTCAGGAATGGGAAGTCGGTGCATCAAACCACCAGGTCTCATGTGCTCGAACTTAACCTGCTGTCAGTTCAAGCACCGAGATACGAAATCCGCTATATCCCGCTTCATACCACTACACCAGTAAAGTTGCCTGAGGTCTCTATACATCTTTGTTGTGCCAGGGTGAATGGAGTATCTAGTACAATGTGCCTCGTGAAGTATCAACTAAATCAAATCACTAATCCTCGGAACACAAAGGCGACTATCAAACCTCAGAACCCCATCTGAATCTAGTGTAGCCCGACTGGTCTCACCCTGAACAACCCGATCACGAAGGTCACACAACTGTTGATCCTCAAACTGACGGCTCTGAATCTGATCAATCAAAGTAGAACGAACCTCAATACTGGCGAGAAGTCTTCTAGGATCCGACAAGTCAAGCCTAACCAAACGGTTAGCCAAGGACTTGATGTCGCAGGCCAACAGTCGCTCTGAAACTGAAAGAGAACCTAGGCTACCCATACTCACTGCCTTCCGGCTCAAGGCATCCACTACCACGTTTGCCTTGCCCGGATGATACAGAATAGTGAAGTCATAGTCCTTCAGTAACTCGACCCATCTCCTCTGTCTCGAGTTCAA
>QJPP01006069.1:0-15892 GCA_003996215.1 Jaltomata sinuosa | reverse complement strand
AGTAAGTAACAGATAGCAAGAAAGCAGTCACTGAGGCAATAAGCAAGGCACAAGGAGCTAGCATAGATCATCCATAACCAAGAGCTTCAAGTAACACATGCTAGCACAGAGATACAATCACACAGAATCACTGGTGAAGGAAAGAAGAACGCACCTGGAGTCCTTGTACAACGATATAAGTAATTAGAGAGAGAGTTGAGAAAATGGTGATATACCGGTAACCTCAAGTAAAAAGAAAAGACAGAGAGCAGTCTAACATACTCAAAATGGAATCAACAAGTATAAGGAAATTATAACACCGATCCAATCACATGATAGCATAACCAGGGAATCACCTCACAAGTACCACCCTAGGATGAAATAACTAAACCACAATAACCGAGAGATACCACTCAGCTTCCCACAAGAATAGAACCAGAGTTTCACACTCTGCTCAGAAGGCCACACAAAAGTGCCTCAATAAGATAGGACTCCCTAGCCCTCACAATAATCAGATATCCCACAACTGAACATCATTAATCCTTCACTAACCGAGTGCCAAGACAAGCTTTAAATAAAGACAAGAGTAAATATAGTCTACCTACAGTCCCAACGGCCGCTCATACAACCGAGGAACACAATCAAGTGAAAGCAAACCCTCCGGCATCCCATACTACCAGAGCGTACACTGAACACACAACAAACAAGGGTGGAATCCAATGCATGATATGATATGATATGAAATAGAACCTCTGTATGTACCTCCTCCGGTGCCAATCGGGCCCAGCAGGCAGGTTCCATGGAAGGACTCAGCCTGTATACCTCTACTCCACCGTATACCCTTCCCTCCGGCGCATGCAGCCCGAAGCCCCAGGCCCAGAGTGGCACGGTCCATGGAGGTCCCCGACCCCATACTAAAACTCAGTATCAAAATATGTCATCCGGAAGCAAGTCTGGGATCAAGATAGAGACCCAGTCTCAAGTATGCATGCCCAGACCCCGTCCAGGACTAAAGTAGTAGAAAATGCCTCAAAAACCCCTCCAAGGGTGCCCGAGCGTAACCGGGTCTAAAATTGTAGTAAATCAAGTCTAGTGCTCTGCCTCGCAGAGACTAGTATCAGTAATAAAATCAAGTCTGGTGCTCTGCCCCGCAGAGACTAGTATCAATAATAAAATCAATTCTGGTGCTCTGCCCAGCAGAGACTAGTACCAGTAATAAAATCAATGCGAAAATATCCAAAAATCCCCTTTTCTATCAACAACAGTACCAAAAATGGGCCCCCAGGGCCATGCAAATTTAGGAAAACTGTCAGTAGTGCCTCACAGCCAAAACTGTAGTAAAACATGTAGGGGAAAACCTTTTTCATGGATTATATGCTCGCACACAAATATAAAAGTAGCCCAACGGCTCACAACAATTCCTATCAGCCCTGCACAGGCCCAATAGCTACTCAGCAGACATAACCAGCCTAAAAAGATAATCTCTATGTCCGGGACTTGCGGACATTCCCAAATAGCCCACCATCTATGTTCCAGAGTCAATACAAGGCCACACAAGACCACAAAGGTAATATACATTACTACGCGAATACTACAAACAACGTATGAAATAGACAGACGAAAGGCGGACAAGGTCTAGGGTACCAACCTATAACAACCCATCCAAGGATGCTAAATAATGCAGTTATAGCCTATATACGCAGAGTCTAGATAGGGAAAAACCATAACCTACCTGTCATACGATGACTAGCTGCGGAAACGGCATCGTCCAGACTCGAACAGCTCCAGGAAGCTCTGAATCACACAAAACAAATACTTTCAACTGAATCCCCAAAGGCGTCTCTATGAAGCCTGACCAACCAAGGTAATAGAACAATTGCTAGAATCGACAAGGCTGCAAGAACGAGCCATAGCCAATTGATAAGGTGTTAATGTCACACTCGCGACCAGCCAACTCCAAAGCATAAAAATGAGGCCAATAACAATAACAAATGGTACCTAAATCCAACAAAAATACGTTAACCACATCTCCAAGGAGCGACGAGCTCCCGAGGCACTATTTCAAGGCATACTTCACGTTTGTCCAATCCAATCACTATCGTATGTGATCCCAAAAAGAATCGCACAATTTCCCAATCCCTCCAGAACCTTACCATAACCAGAACACCACAACAATAACCAAACATAACAAGATAAAGGGGCTGTCCAAAGCCACAAATCCAAAATACCACTTCGGGGCTCAGAAATCCATAAAACAATACTTGAACATATAATAACGAAGAAGGGTCGTAGGGGATAGATTTCCTTGACAAAAATATTCAATATCCTAATATTAACAACCTGCCTCCTTGCAGGAACAACAAACAGATCCAAACTAAACAAGAAACTACTACAAGATATCGGCAACAACAACTTTTCATAACTAGAAGCTTAAAATCTTGATCCAACAAATAGATAAGTATACGGGATCCATACCTCACCAAAATAACTCCATATCTACTGCCAAATACTCAGAAAACAGCTGCTAATTCGCTGCATCAACACCCACGAAGATACGCCATGAAATCGATGGGACAAACTACACCAAAATGACGAGCTCACGACGTAGAGCAACTTTCGTTAAACTTCCGAATTGAAAGGATCAAAGTCCATGGATTATTTATGAACTCTCCCTCTGATTTTCTAAGAATTTTGGGTGAAAAAATGAGTTAAAACGAAGGAGAAATCAGCTTTTATAAGCTGAACCGACTTAGGATGTAGGCCCCACCTTGACGTGTCTGCTTGCGCAGTCTTACGAAAATGTGAATATCTCTCTATTCGGAAGTCGTATGGATGAATGGTTTAGTACGTTGGAAACTAGACTTGTAGACCTTCGATTTGGTATATTGGGGGCCCACTAACTCTTTATAGATAGGGAGAAACACCCCAAGACATTTAACCCAAATTTGAAGATAATTCCTTAAAGGAATTTACAATAACTTTTTCCGACTTTTGTTTCGCAACTTGCTTGACTTCAAAAATTATCATACGATCATTTGCGATTATAATACCTCATAACACATCCTTCTTAGTATATTAGACTCTATTAGTCTTACCCCAAGGGCACGGGTTACTTTAAACCTTCCAAACGGGCAAGGTGTTACACGAGGCATTTCTTTAACTCGAACTTTCGAGTAAGGAATTCCTTTGACCTAGAACCTTGGTTTAATTCTTTGATATTACCAAGAATGTTGACGGAAGTCAACGATTTCCAAAGTTGAAGCTCTAAAATGAGGAACGACCATACAGACCAAATAAACGGCCCGGGCACCGAACTACCGGTCCCGACAAGCCATAAATGACTTGGGCCGCTACAAGTAAGCTCTAATGGTACAAGAAAGGCGAAAATGTGTAAATGACCAGAAGGGTCATTACATGCTCGGTCCGACCGAGGCTAAAATGATTTCAAGTAGCAAGAAAACCCAACTAGCACCCCGGCCCTGCCGAGTCTAGCGTTAATTGTAAAACTGGTGATTTAAAACGTAATTTTACTTTTTTTACCCAGGAATATTCAGAAGTTAAATCAATAGCTGCCCAGCAGCTCACAATCAACCTATCGACCCTGCACAGGCCCACAACTACTCATCAAGCATAACCAGCCTAGAAGGATAATTCTATGCCCGGGACTCGCGGACATTCCCAAAATCCCACCTTCTATGTTCCAGAGTCAACAAGGTCTCACAGGACCACAAGGGTAAATAAAATATATCGGCAAGTACCACAAGCAACGGAGGAACAAAAGTAGGCGGACATGAATAAAGCGGTCGAGGTCTGTGGTACCAACCTAATAAATCAACCCAAGGATGCCCATTAATACAATTTTATCCTATATATACGGAGTCTAGGGAAAATAAACCGTAACCTACTTGTCGTCCGATGACAAGATTGAACCTCTCCGAAAAAGCTCCTACACAAAATCAAACTCGAACTCGGGCTTGAATAACTTGACGTAGATAACCGAACATAACTTCAGATTATTTCTCCCCAAATGTAACCTTCTCCGTTATAGACATATAGCTAGCGTATAGAATATATATTGATGTTGAAGTGGAAGAGGCTTAAAACCACATACTGAAGCTATAGTTGCACATATATATATGCTACCTACTGCAATGGTTTCCAAATATAGGTAGCTCACAATTCAACATGATTAATATAAAATGAAAAGGATTCCACCATATACTGCATGCATGGTGTACACTCCCTCCACCTCCACGTGGAAGTGGAGGTGTCAAACACCCAAAACAAAAAACCTTATCTCATTACTTATATATTCGGGTATTGCATAGGTTCGTGGTAAAATATATATATCTTTTTAAATATATCATAATTCATAGAAAATTATTTCAAACAAAATCTACTATATTATAATAATAATTTTTAACATAACTAAATTTACTATCTCCGTTAAAACATTACAATTCATAAAAACCTTATAAAATAAATACATACACGAATATCTTGTAACAAAAGTATTTTTCATAGACATTTAAAATACTTTAAAAAGGTAATAAAAATATAACTTTAAAATAAAATATTTTCAAATATACGCGCGATGCTAATAAAATTCTTAAATTTAGGTTCGCAATTCACCATCGCACGATTTTGATACTCAAGAACTCTCTTGGAACCCTCCCTTATGTTTTCTCACTGTTCCAGAACTAAAATGACGTTTTAAAACGTGAAGTTGAGGCTTTAAATCGATTTTGACCCGACCCGATTCGCGACCCGGTTCGCGACCCGGTTTCTGCCAGACAGTCCGCGGTAAAACAGTCATAACTCTTTACTCCGAGATCAGTTGGACGTGAGGTTTTATGCGTTGGAAACTAGACTCGTAGACCTTCGATTTGGTATTTCGGGGGACTTTTAAATCTTTATATATTGAGATAAAACCTCTGAGACATTTTACCCAAAGTCCAGAAAATTTATTAAGGAAACTTACGATAACTTTTGCCGAGTTGCATGACTTCAAAACTTATCATACGACCAAAAAAATGGACCTGGCACCAAAATACCGGTCCCGACAAGCCTTAAATGGCTTGGGGCCGCTACAAACAAGCTCTAACGGTACAAGAAAAACGTATACGTGGAAATAATCGGAAGGGTCATTACATGTAATTGAATTGACTTATCCATCGCGAAGTGTAGATAAGTGTCATTACTTTCTCGAATTTCATATCGTGAAACATACACCACATCTAGTATGTGTTTTATGATACATTTGAATAACATATTGTAAGAATATTAAAAATTTAAAAATAAATACATATTTCAATATAATGTTTATTTTAAATCTACTGTCTTCAAAGTTTAGATTCATCTATACTAGATATTTTATGATTGGAAAATAGTAAAGAAAGACTCAATTTACCTTTAACATATTTTAATAAATCAAATAATGACTTTACCCTTTTATAAAGTCTTCAAAAGAGCTCAATCTGATCAAATATATAGTCTACATAAGCACATGACCTCGTAGACACATATTATTATACTTCTATTTTGAATTTAAAAAGTCAACCCCGAGTTCACAAGAATAAAACTAAAATTTTATTTGAAATCATACTACTCATAACATAAAGAACTCAAATATGAAATTTTATCAAAAATCGAGTTCAAATCAACCTTCAAAATCTCAAAATATAATTTCATAACTTTAGCCCCAAAATCTTTAAATTTATCAATTTAAAATCATAATTTAAAGGTAAAATAAGTAATAAAATATTATGGAATGTAAAATTAAAGGATTAGAATCATATACAATGAAGAAATCTTGAAAATCACCTTTTGAATCACCCAAAAATAAGTTTTCAAGCTTCCAAAAGCGAGTTATAGAGTTTATATTCAAAAGCAATGTTTTAAATCTGTCCAGACAAAATACTTAATTATGAACACGATAGACTGTCACAAACGTGATGACTCAATCTGACTCAATCATCGCGAAAGAAGATACCCAACCGCAAACTTAAAAAAGGATCTTTGACCCAACCCGGTCTCATACCTTCGCGAATGCGGTCTCCACCTCGTGAACGCGAAGGAAGATATTACTCCTCCTTTGTAAATATGGTGTGGGGCCACGAATTCAAAGAAGGCACCAAATAAAAACTGATACAACATCAAAAAATAAGTTTTAAAATTTCAAATAGATCCTCGGAATTCATTCAGAGTCTCATAAAAATAAATTAAATATGCTACTGTAACGACCCGTATGATCATTTTTTTCTTTTGAATCATTATTTCCTGTTTGACTTTCCCGTGGATTCATTATTTTTTTATAACTGTCCAGGATGGGTGACAGTATTCTCGAGGTGATCAAATGAGGATTAGATGAGATTTTCGATTTGAAAGGTTTGAAAGTGGAGAAGTTTGACCAAAGTCAACATTTTGAGTTAACAAGATAGGAATGAAATTTTATTCGGTTCAGAATGTGATTTTTGAGTTAGTTGGACAGTTGATTTCGATCTCGAGGTTTGAATGCAATTAGGGTGATTGGTTATAATTTTAGAAATTTAAAAGCTTAAATTTGATCACAATTAAATTTTGGTCAAGATGACCTCGTAAGGGTGATTTTATAATTTTAACACATCTTAAACATATTTTATGATCAGTTTGCAGTATTAATTTATATTCAAAAGGTCCCAAATAAGTTTTGAATACTTGATCGAAGTTTAAAATATTACGTCATTGACATTTAATAGTAATACCTGAATCAAATGAGCTGTAAATTACATTTTGATTGAACCATTAAATTCGTATCAAAATTTCAAAATCAACACAAAAATAATTGTCAAATTTTATTTGTATGAGGAAGATATGAGCATTTTAGTGCGAACAGTTATTGCTGGTGCAGTCAGGCTTTGGGAACGCGAAGAGTCTCCACTAAAGCCTTCGTGAAAGTGGACCTTTTATCGTGAACGAGAATCTTTTATCGTGAACAAAAAAGATCGCCACTAAAAATCTCAATAATGTTATAACAAAGAACAGATTTCAAGAATTTTATTTTTTTAACATTTTGAGAGCTAGAAAGCTTGGATTTAGGTATTTTTTTGATGTATTTTTTCATATAAATATTGGGTACGTGATTTTAACTTTGTTTTATTCATTTTTCAAAGACACCCATTAGATTTTGATGCTTTGATTCATAAAAGTCAAGATTTGAAACTTCAAAGATAAGAAATTGAATGTTTTTTATTTGAGGATTAATTTATGGTGGGTTTTTGGTAATTTTTGAAACTTAAGGTTTTTGTAGTATGGGTAAATCAATTTTGACATTTATTTACTGATTCATTAATTATTTCATCATCTTAAACTGCGTATGAACGTGAAAATTTGAGATTTTGAGTCTAAAGTTAAGAAATTATATTTTGATAATTTGAGGGTCGATTTAAGCTTCATTTTTGATGAAATTTCATATTTGAGAATCTTACTTTATGAGTAAATTAATTTTTAAATAAAATTACTGTTTTGCTCTTGTGAATTTGAGATTGACTTTTTGGGCTTGAAATAAAAGTTTAGCAATATGAGTATCGATAGATTCATATTCACTCTTAGATCATATTCTTGATATTTTTTGAACATTCTGAGACTGTTTGAAAAGGAAATGTGCATTTATGATTGTTCATGGCGTGTTTGCTTGTCATTTAAGGTAGTTTATGGCTTACTCTTCTTCAGACTTAGCTTGGATGAGACTTATTGTGTAAAGCATATTATTGGATAGGTGAATTATTGTATTGAAATATTTAGTGAGACGTATTGATATTGTGATGTCCGAATGGGGACTTATGCTGATGAATGGCTTGAGATTTGAAATTATTGACTTGTATAGTGTGTTTTGAGTTGGTTCATGCATCATTCATTATATGAGGAGTTAAATTTCATGATGGGCATGATATGAGAAGTAATGAAATGAAAGAGAAAGTGTGACAAATTGAGAAACTTTATTGATATGAAGGCTTGTAGCATGTGATTTGAATTGAAAAATACATGTATCTATATATATTTCATTTGCATCCATCTTATTATCATATTCGTATATTCATATTCATACTCGTGGATCATTGATACAGAATATGGAAAGAAGATTTTTTTATTGAAAAAAAATACTGATTTTGACCCTGATTTGAGTCCGAACAGTGATATTAAAAGAGATAATATTGAGAGAGATGTTATTGGCTGGCAGGAAAAGGTTCCAACCAAGGGACATATGAACTGTGCGAGTCCTCCATGGATTGTATATCAGTATGCATTGACCATTGCATTTTATAGCATTGCATTGCATTATTCATTTATCCTTGTTATGCTTTGGAGTGCTCTTTATCGACTATATTATTGAACTATTGGGACTTTTCTGCATGCATGGTTATTTTAACATTTTTTATTCGATATAGTGACTACTTAATCTTGTTCGGACTATAATGCATACTGAGTACTAGTGATTTGTACTTACCCTACTCTTCTGTATCTTTCTTATAATAAAAAAATAAGAACACTTTTATTGAAAGGGATGCTTCTTTCGACGATCTAAAGAAAGAGGTTGAAAACCTCAAGAGAGAAATAAAAGCTCTCAGACATAATTAGGCTATTTGCGACCAAAGAATTTCTCAGATTGAGAACAATGTTCATATCGGTCCAAGTTTTAAATTTGTTCCACTTCTCATCAAAAAAATCTTTTTGAATTAGTTTTCTTGTCAGAGAACCTGGGCAGGTTGAATAAACTCAAAACCTTGGAACTCGATGCAGATCTGCATGAAAAGGTTTATAGTCTTCTATACACCTCTGGTTCCGATGATGATTATGAATCATATTCAGAAACAGGTTCATAGATTGATCTTATTGATTTATCTAACAATGAACAGGCTGATAGCTCGTGTGCCACTTGCAAAGGTAATACATGCAACTGTGAAGAAGACGAAGTGTATAAATTGCAGTCACAATTTCAAGATTTCAATCTTAAAACTTTCACTTCTGATAATATTATTGAACTATTAAAGGAAGTTACTGATAACAAACTTCGAGAAAAGATTATTAATCTTGCCACTGCTAATGATAATAATTCTAGCACTTCAAAACCCCTTGTTGATAACAAGAAAAACGATTTTGAATATTATGCTCCTTATTCATTAAAGGAAGTTGATAATCGTTTAATGATAAAAAATAAGAACGCTTTTATTTAAAGGGATGCTTCTTTTGACGATCTAAAGGAAGAGGTTGAAAACCTCAAGAGAGAAATAAAATCTCCCAGACATAATCAGGCTATTTGCGAACAAAGAATTTCTCAGATTGAGAACAATGTTCATATCGGTCCAAATCAAGCCAGTACTTCAAAAGGTAAAGAGGTTTACCATGATGAGTCTCCCACGATTGACCCTGAAAATAACATGTTTTTAGGAATGATGCAGGTTGTCACTGCCCATAAATGGTATGTTAAATTCACCATTTTAATTGATAATAGTTTCTCTATTACTAACGTTGCTATGATCGATAGCGGTGCAGATGTTAGTTGCATTCAAGAAGGTCTTGTCCCATCAAAATATTTTCAAAAAACTATGCATATGGTCAAATCCGCATCAGGACATGCTTTGGATATAAAGCTTTCTAATACAAAAGTTTGCCAGAATAAGGTTTGCATTCCTCATTTCTTCTTTCTGGTAAAGAATCAGTTGCATCATCCAATTATACTTGGAACGCCTTTTATAAATGCAATCTATCCTTTTACTCAGATTGATTCAAAAGGATTTTCAGCAAAATCCCGATGGAAAAATTTGCATCCAGTTCTCGGAAAATAGCTATGCTCCTCACAGGCAGTCTCTGTGTCATTTTTACTATAAGATTCGAACAAACAATTTATGTGTTTCCATTTAAACAGTTCTCTGAAATTCCTTCAAAGAGTACCAAGATTACTCTTAAATATTTTTATTGTTCTTCATCTGTATCACAAAAAATCAGGGTGTCATCAGCATATTAGAGGTGAGTCACCTCCAAGTTATCTGCATTATTGGTAGACACCTTAAAACAAGACATTCATCCACTATGTTTTGTTGTCTTTATCATATTATTAAGACCCTCCATAGCTAGTATAAATAAGAAAGGAGATAGGGGATCTCCTTGTATTTTCCCCCTTGAGCTGAAAAGAATCCTTTAGGTGTACCATTAATGAGGACAAAGAACTTCACAGTGGAGATGCAGAAGCTGATCCATCTAATCCACTTCTCACCAAATCCCATTCTTCTAAGTATATTCAGCAGGAATCCCCCGTTAACATGGTCATACCTTTTCTATATCCAGTTTACATAGAATTCCAGGCTTCTTTTTTGTCAATCTAGAGTCCACTGCCTCATTTTCTATCAACACAGAATCCATGATCTATCTCTCCCTCCGATAAAAGTCATCTATTGGGAATCTACCAACTTGTCCATTACCCCCTTAAATCTTTCAGTCAGTACTTTAGACAATAACTTGTAGAAGCTGCCTAATAAGCTTACTGGTCTAAAGTCCTTCAACTCCTTTGCCCTTTTCTTCTTAGGAATCAGAGAAATGTATGTGGCATTGAAGCTCTTCTCAAACATCTCTTCCCATGGTGTAACCATCAGGCCCAGGAGCCTTGTCTGATGCACACTTTTTCAGACAATTATGTACTTCTTGTTCCTCAAACATTGCTCGTAGTTGAGCCTTTTCTGTTTTTGAAATTGTTGGGCAATTTGTCATTTCCCTGTTGGTCTCCACCTTACTGTCTCCGTATACAATTTCTTGTAAAAGTGAATAATTTCCCCCTTAATTTTTTCTGGTTCTTTCACTTTTTCCCCAAACGGGACCATAAGCCACGGTTCATTCAATCGAACCCATAAGAGACTGTCGAAAATTTAAATTTCTAGCATCTCTGAGGACGGCTAGAAAAGTCTCAGGTAACCCTTTAAGGGTAAGAGGTTTAAAAGCAATTTGAACCATGCCGATATGCAGATAATTATACTTATTTTTATAAAGATCAATATCACATTTGTTTAATAAAGGAATAGTTTGTTCAGAAGAATTTAATGCTAAAGATTGCTCAGTTGTTTTAATCAACTGCTTTGTAGAAAGTTTATCAAACCATCCATAATCATAAATGGTCTTAATAGGAACTTTAGGAATCGTCCATTTGTTTAACAAATCAAGGTTTTGAGGTATATCTACCTCTTCGAGTCTAGTACTTTTAGTAATAAGTTCTCCAAGATCCATAACCAAGATAAGTTTCATATCTATGTCTATACCTTTCACATCTATCTCATACATACCATGAAATTTTCTTTCCAGGGAACCTGGGCTAAAATCTATCTGGTATGGAATCATTAAATATCATTTAAATTGAACTCCATATCAGAAACAGTAGGGAAGTCCTTACCAGAACTATCATCATTGACATCATTAACCTGAACAATATTAGTTTAGGGGTCAATTTTAACCTTTTCTACCTTTGAATTACGATCAGATTCAACAATGTGTAGAGAAGCAGCGCGACTAGCACTTATATAGAAAGAAAATAAAACATAAAGAATCTATGTACAGTAGAGGGGGGGTCCCATATGGGTCCCTAAATAGTGAATCTACTATTTAAACAGTGTATATACTGTAAAGCACGGATGATGACAGCCTATCTTCTATACTCCGTTGCTTTTAGACTTTCTCTTTGCCACGTTTCTTCTCCATGGCTTTTAATGAATGCATCAAATCTTCTGCTTCCTTTAGGTCTTCTGTAGACAACTTAATGTCTTCTTCATTGCTTTGTGCTTCCTCGTTACTGGTTTTGCTCCGCATTGAAGTATCAGATTTATCAATCTCAGTGATTTTCTAAAGTAAATTCTTTTTCACTTCTTCGAGATACTCATTGATCATAGCTTCCTTATCTCCATCTTGAGTGGTGATTTTTTGGGCAATATGCCAGATGATCTAATAAGAGAAGATTTCTCTATTCATGACTACTCAGAAGTAGTCCAAGAAAATTTAACAAACTATTATTCAGAATGATCAATCTGTTTTCTTGCAGGATGGACCCGCCTTGGAAACATGTTCGAGGAAGAGGAAGGGGAAGATCCGCCCCAGATTTCAAGATCGAAGACCTAGCGGTAGTGTGCCTGGTCTATGATCAAGCAATTCATCATCCTTAAGCTAGCGGTAGTCCGCACTGCATAAGAACTGAAATATACAAGAATTTTCATACGATTTCTCAGACTGTATGGAAGAGACTAACTCTTTTACCTGAGCAAAGGGCCTGTCAAGAATTTGGTTCATACTCTTATTAATCTCTTATCCAACAGTTCTAACCCAGTAGCGGTTCTAACCGGACCAAGAGGCGCCCTTTTAACACATATCTCGGGCTGAAGAGGTCATGGCTTGCTACAGGCTTGCCAAACAAAGATAATAAGAGTAGTACCGGATCCGACTGTACCACCATCTCAGAACCAAGTCAAGAAACCATATTAAAATTCCTTTATATTTTAATAAAGCTTAGATCCGTTCATGGTTCGTATAGGAGAGAAGTTAGGCTACAGACATAAACATGGAAGCCTTTTAGCCGGACATCGTCCGGGCTAGGAGAACAGGACTAAAACTTAAAAATTTAAAAAGAAAATACCTTAAAGGACGGCCAAGACCTAAGGATTGCTAGCAAAACTGATCCAAAATTTTATTTAAGCCAAAACAGTGGCCAACGCTTTCTGTTTTCTTTACAAAGCTTATCTAAGAGAAGAGAGAGAGATTACAAAATTTTTCGGTGCTCCTACTTAACAAAAATGAGAACTTATATAGAAAGAAAATAAAACATAAAGAATCTATGTACAGTAGAGGGGGGTCCCATATGGGTCCCTAAACAGTGAATCTACTGTTTAAACAGTGTATATACTGTAAAGCACGGATGGTGACAACCTATCTTCTGTACTCCGTTACTTTTAGACTTTCTCTTTGCCACGTTTTTTCTCCATGGCTTTTAATGAATGCAGCAAATCTTCTGCTTCCTTTAGGTCTTTTGTAGACAACATAATGTCTTCTTCATTGCATTGTGCTTCCTCGTTACTGGTTTTTCTCCACATTGAAGTATCAGATTTATCAATTTGAGTGATGTTCTGAAGTAAATTCTTTTTCACTTCTTCGAGATACTCATTGATCATAGCTTCCTTATCTCCATCTTGAGTGGAGATTTTTCGGGCAATATGCCTGACTGAGGGACTATCAACACTAATTCCCTTTTTAGGAAGCTCTTTATAAATATTAAAGGTGTCAATAATCGTATCAATAAGTTCTTGTCCATTTAATTTCTTGGACCTGGGATCTTTTCTTTACAATTTTTCCCAGAAGTTATTATAATATACTCGGTAAAGGCAAGGAATATTTTCCTCTGTAAATCCTACCTCAGGAGTCCATTTATGGATCCAGGGTATCGAGAAATCTATGAAGAAATATATCTGATCAATCTTCTCTAGCCAGCAGATATGATCTGCATGGTATAACTCGTTGAAACAAGGAGATACCTTTGTCCACTCTTTGTATAACTGAGAGAATTGTTCTGGTAAAATTTGAATCGTCGGACCGTGGTATGACCACCAATCAATGAACCAATTTGGGATTGGTTCTGCAAATATTTTTTGCACAGATTTCTTTAAACCATGTATGCTTTTGTTTTTCATTATTATAAAAAAGTACCTTACTAAAGGCTTGGATATAATCCCAATAAGTAAAGTTCATAACAACAGTCTTGAGGCTTATCTGCCTTTCTTTCATGGTCGACATCCCCTATTCTTAAGCAGATATAATCTGCTTGATAATAATTTTTGAGAAGTTATAAACATTCTCTTCAGGGCAATAGCCTGCAGGAGAAAAGTGCTGAATCTCCGCACTTTCAGTATGTATCAATATTGTTTCATAATATGATCGAGTCTTATATGACTCTCCCGGGTAATATAAACCCGTGATCAAGTACCTCTGGAATATTTTCCATGGTTCATTTTTCTCTGAATATCAGAGTTTTCTAAAAGAAATATAATTTCTTTTTTCTGAAGTTTCTCATAGGATATCATATTATCATTATCCTCTTTAGTAATATAATCAAAAGTATCTTTTTGCTTTTTTGCATGTAGAAATTCCTGCATATGCTCGTATAACGGGCTGTCCTTTGGAATATCTTCCAAACTAATGATTTTCTTAAAAGCAGTTGATGATGATTCACCTGGATAAGAAATCTTCTTATTGACCAAGTTTTTATTACCCATCTGTATAACCAGGTAATTTGATCGATATGACGATCCCTGAGAATTGGAGTGGGAAGAAGATCTTCCCGGGGTGAATCTTCCCCTTCCTCTTCCTCGAACCTGTTTCCAAGGCGGGTCCATCCTGCAAGAAAATAGATTGATCATTCTGAATAATAGTTTGTTAAATTTTCTTCGACTACTTCTGAGTAGTCATGAATAGAGAAATCTTCTCTTATTAGATCATCCATGATGATTTTAACAATGAGTTCTTTAAGATCTTTAGGTAATACAATTACCTTTAAAATGAAAATCAAGGTTTTTTCATCAAAGAAAGATTCGTAAAACATTTTATTGAATATATTCCCTGGATAAGAAGTCTGGTAAAGAATTATCAATTTCCTTCTTATAATGAATATCAAAATCAAATGGGGCTAGTTGAGCCTGCCATCTTGCAAATATAAGCTTAGAGGCATCATGCTTAAAATCTTTGTCAAACATATATTTGACCGATTGAGCATCAGTTTTTATTAAAAACTTTTGATTATATAAATCATCCGGGAATTTAAGAACACACTTAACAATAGTAAGCATTTCATGAGCCACAGTAACATATTTTTTCTGGGCCTCTGTCCATTTTCCTGAATAAAATCTTATAAGATATTCATTCTTATCGTTGGGATTAATTTACTTTAATATCCCACCATAACCAATATTGGACGCATCTGTCTCAATAATTTTTTGCCAAGCAGGGTTAGCCAAAGTTAAACAAGGTAAAGATTAAACACGAAGTTTGATATTCTTTACCTAGGTAGTGTGACTATTAGTCCATGGCGATTTATAATCATTCTTTTTAACATATAATCCCAAATAATTATTTTGAGAAATGAGTTTATTAATCTCAGAAATACTTATTGAAGCAATATCTTCGTCAATGATTTTTTGAAATGCACTAAAGGTAATACATGTATTGTTAGGCAAAAGAAAAGAGGACTGTGGAGGGTAAATGTCACGACCCGATTTCTCGGTCATGATGGCACCTACAACCCCCAGTAGGTGAACCAATCCCCGTAGCCCAGAACAGTTAGTAATGGGCTACTATCTACCAAATAAGGGAACAAGACGAATAAAATAGATAACAGGTATATAAATATATACATATGCGGAAACTAAACCAAACCCCAAGACCTGGTATCATAGTACAAAGCCAAACTACATACATGGAGTGCAAATAAACCAAAACTATATATACAGATGTCTCTGAATGGTAATAGAGTACATGAAGCAAAAGATAAACTAAAGCTAAGCTCCGATCGCCAAGAGCTCACCCTCAGCCTGAAGTAGTCTCCAACAGATCTCCAAGCACGAATCACAACGATCTAGCGGCGATGGCCCACGCTAGGATCTGCACCCAAAGATGCAGGGGGTAGGGGTGAGCACCAAATGCGAAGCATAAGGTACCCAGTAGGTATCATAGGCCGACTGGGCACATTATAAGATAAAAGCACAGTAATAGACAGATAGAAGCAACAGTCACAGAAATCAACGAAAGGTACAACCAGAACTAGCCAGAGGGAAATCAACAGAACCACATGTGAAGGCTACGTAAGCAGGAATATACAACACCATAGGCACAGTGAAAGTAAGAAGAAACAATGCAC
>QJPP01006068.1:0-38759 GCA_003996215.1 Jaltomata sinuosa | reverse complement strand
TTTCGTCCTCGAGAAGTCAAGGTCCAGGGGGTACCTGAAAGGCTAAAATAGCTGCGGATCTGATCCCGCATATCTCTCTCGGTCTCCCAGGTAGCCTCCTCGACTGGACGGTGCCTCCACTGAACCTTAACAACCGGGATCTCTCGAGACCTCAATCTCCTGACATCTCTGGCCAAAATAGCTGTCGGCTCCTCAAAAAAGGCTAAACCCTCATCCAACTAAACTGAATCCCACTGCAACACATGAGACTCATCTGGGACATACCGACGCAACATCGAAACATGAAATACAGGATGTACAGTTGAAAACATCTGAGGTAAGGCTAACTGATAGGCAACACTACCAACCTTCTGCAGAATCTCAAACGGCCTAATGTACCTGGGGCTAAGCTTGCCCCGCCTACCAAATCTCATCACGCCCTTCATGGGCGATACACGGAGAAACACCAAGTCACCGACACTAAACTCCAAGGCGCGAAGCCTACGATTAGCATAACTCTTCTGCCTGCTCTGAGCTGCCCGAAGTCTGTCCTGAATCACTCGGACTCGGTCTAAGGAATCTCGAAGCAAATCTGTACTCTGTGGCCCAGCACTAAAACCATCAAACCAACGTACCGGTGATCTGCAACGCCTGCCATACAAAGCCTCAAAAGGTGCCATGTTGATACTCGAATGGAAGCTATTATTATAAGCAAACTCTGCCAAGGGGAGAAACTGATCCCAAGAACCTCCAAAGTCAAGAACATAGGCCCGGAGCATGACCTCCAAAATCTGAATAGTCCTCTCGGACTGGCCATCTGTCTGACGGTGGAAAGCGGTACTAAGATGAACCTCTGTACCTAAATCTCGCTGAATAGCCCTCCAGAACTGAGATGTGAACTGAGTCCCACGGTCTGAAATGATAGAAGCTGGGACCCCATGCAACCGACCAATCTCACGAAGGTAGATCTGAGCTAACCTCTCTGCACCATAAGAAGTTTGAGCCGGCAAGAAATGTGCTGACTTAGTCAGCCTATCAACAATCACCCATATGGAATCAAACCCATGAGAAGTACGAGGCAAACCAACAACGAAGTCCATAGTAATCCCTTCTCACTTCCATTCAGGAATGGGAAGTCGCTGCATCAAACCACCAGGTCTCATGTGCTCGAACTTAACCTGCTGGCAGTTCAAGCACCGAGATACGAACTCTGCTATATCCCGCTTCATACCACTCCACCAGTAAAGCTGTCTCAAGTCTCTATACATCTTTGTTGTGCCACGGTTGATGGAGCATCTAGTACAATGTGCCTCATGAAGTATCAACTGAATCAAATCACTAATCCTCGAAACACAAAGGCGACTATCAAACCTCAGAACCCCATCTGAATCTAGAGTAGCCCGACTGGTCTCACCCTGAGCAACCCGATCACGAAGGTCACACAACTGTTGATCCTCAAACTGACGGCTCTGAATCTGATCAATCAAAGTAGAACGAACCTCAACACTGGCGAGAACTCTTCTAGGATCCGACAAGTCAAGCCTAACCAAACAGTTAGCCAAGGACTGGATGTCCAAGGCCAACGGCCGCTCTGAAACTGAAAGAGAAGCTAGTCTACCCATACTCACTGTCTTCCGACTCAAGGCATCCGCTACCACGTTTGCCTTTCCCAAATGATACATAATAGTGAAGTCATAGTCCTTCAGTAACTCGACCCATCTCCTCTGTCTCGAGTTCAACTCCCGCTGACTCGTGATATACTGAAGACTATGGTGATCGGTGAAGATATCACAGTGAACTCCATATAAGTAATGCCTCCAGATCTTGAGCGCGAAAACTACTGCCGCCAACTCTAAGTCATGAGTGGGGTAGTTGCGCTCGTGAACCTTCAGCTGCCTCGACGCATATGCTATTACACGACCCTGTTGCATCAACACACAACCAAGACCAACCCCAGAAGCATCGCAGTACACGGAGAAGCTCTGTCCCTCTACCGGCAAAGTCAAAACTGGAGCTGAAGTCAATAAGGCCTTAAGCCTCTGGAAGCTATCCTCACACTGATCCGACCACTGAAATGGGACATCCTTCCTAGTCAGCATAGTCAAGGGTGCGGATATGCAAGAAAATCCCTTGACGAACCGTCTGCAGTAACCTGCTAACCCAATAAAGCTGCGAACCTCAGTAACAGTAGTAGGTCTAGGCCACTCACAAACCGCTGAAATCTTTCCCGGATCAACCCTAATCCCATCCTTAGACACCACGTGCCCTAGGAATGCAACTGACTCAACCCAAAACTCACACTTTGAGAACTTGGCATAAAGACGATGATCTATCAAAGCCTGGAGTATAACCCTCAAGTGCTGCTCATGCTCATCTCTACTACGCGAGTATACCAAGATGTCGTCTATAAAAACTATCACGAATGAGTGCAAATACGGGCCAAGAACCATGTGCATCAAGTTCATAAAGGTTGCGGGGGCATTAGTCAACCCAAAAGACATCACTAGGAACTCATAATGGCCATAACGTGTCCTCAACTGATGGTAGCCGGACCTCAAATAAATCTTCGAAAACACGACTGAACCCTGAAGCTGGTCAAACAAATCATCAATCCTTGGCATCGGATACCTATTCTTCACTGTCACCCTATTCAGCTGCCGATGATCAATACACATGCGCATCGACCCATCCTTCTTCTTCACGAAGAGAATAGGAGCACCCCTAGGTGACACACTAGGTCTAATAAACCCCTTAGCTAACAGATCCTGGAGCTGCTCCTTAAGCTCCCTCAACTCAGCAGGAGTCATACGGTAAGGAGAAATAGAAATAGGCCTAGTGCCTGGCTCTAGCTCAATAGCGAAATCAATATCTCTCTCAGGTGGAAGGCCTGGCAGGTCGGTAGGAAACACATCGAGGAAGTCTCTAACAACAGGAACAGACTCAGGAGAAGTAGGGTCAGCACTAACATCTCGGACATATGCTAGATAAGCTAAACACCCATGGGAAATCAACTTCCTAGCTCGAAGACAAGAGATGATCCCAGATGGTGCATGGCTAACAAAACCCTGCCACACAACCGGGGATACACCGGGCACAACTATGGTAATGGTCTTGGCATAACAATCCAAAACCACACGGTGAGGGGATAACCAGTCCATGCCCAGTATCACATAAAAATCTAGCATATCAAGAATCATCAAGTCACCCCAAGTCTCTGAATCACCAATAGATAACATACAAGATCTCACAATCCGATCCACTACTAAAGAATCTCCTACTGGGGTCGAAACAGAAACAGGAACAGATAATGGCTCACTAGCCAACCCCAAACAAGGCACAAAGTAGGCAGATACATATGAACAAGTGGATCCAGGATCAAATAAAGCAATAGAAGACTGATGGCACACAGAAATCGTACCTGTAATCACTGCATCTGAGGCCTCTGCCTCTAGTCTCCTAGGGACCGCGTAAAACTGACGACGACCTCCACCTGCCCGACCGCCATCCCTACCACCTGCTCTGCCGCGTGGCGCACCACCTCTACTCTGACGACCACCCCCTCTAGTCGGCGGCTGAACTACCCGTAAAGGCTCGTCCAACTGAACTGTACCCTGCTGAGGGCAATCTCTAGAAAAGTGACCTATCGCACCACAAGTAAAACAAGCCCCTGACGGCCTAGTCAGTCTAGATGAACGAGCAGATCCCGTATGACCACCATGGCCTGATGCCCCAGAAACTTTACCCCTCGAAGACTGGCCGCTATAGCCCTGATGGCTGCTCTGACCCTGCTCGAACTGGGTACTACCAAAAGTCTGAAGGGAAGCCTGAACCGGTCGGCTAGACTGACCCTGGTACTGTTGTGGCTGATAACTCCGGCTCCACTGGCCAGGACCTCTACCACCATATCTGAAACCACTATAGACACCCTGATGTCGAGGCCTCTAATCTCTGGACCCCTGATCATGTCGCTGTAAGTTCTCCACAGTGCGGGCATAGTCTACAATGGCCTGGAATGACCGACCACTGGCAGTCAATATCTCAGCTGGCTGCTTGATCTCTGGCCTCAAACCCCATACAAATCTGCAAATCCTATCAGCCTCGGTAGGAATGATCATAGCTCCGAACGGTGCTAGCTGATGGAAACGGGTCTCATACTCCGAGATAGTCGTAGATCCCTGCACAAGGTGAGTAAACTGCTCCCTGCGACGCTCCCGATCACTGTGGGGTAGGAACTTGGCCATAAAGGCCTCATAAAACTCAGACCAGGTCAAAGGAGGTGACGACGGTGGTCTACAAGCAACCTCGGCCCTCCACCATAACTTCGTTGGGCCCTCCAACTGATAGGTAGTATAACCAACCCCGTGAGTCTCCAACAAACCCAAATGATGCAACATCTCCTCGGAGGTGCTAACCTCAAAAACCTACCCAACGCCTTCTGCTCTAACTCTGTCATAACTGGGCGAGGAGCAAGAGGCTGTGCAATAGATGGAACCGGAATGACCTTCGCATGGGGAGCCATAGTAGCAGGCTGTGCTCCTGAGCTCTGTGCACCCAGGGCTGCCCCCTGAGCGTATGTGTGCGCTACCTCAGAAGGCCGCTCTCCAATCACACCCAAAAGCTGTAATAGTAATCCCCGAATATCTGGAGACTGAGCTGCGGCTGAAGCTGGCACAGAAGTGGGCGCTGGAGCTGGTACTGGAGCTGGCGCTGGAGCTGGTACTGGAGCTGGCGCTGGAGCTGGTACTGGAGCTGGTAGTACCTGGGCTTCCCCCTGAACCACATGTCTCTCGGGCTCTATCTCCACTCTAGACGCCCTAGCAGGTGCCACTAATCAAGGGCGTCCTCGACCCTTAGCTGGAGTGGGAGGCTCATCTTCGCGTGATGCCGATGATCTCGTACGAACCATCTGCGAAAGAAAGAAGTAGAACAAATGAGATCTCCAAAAACTTCAAGGGTTCTACGCACGACACAGAAGCAAGGAAAGAGTCAAATTTCCTAAAATGCCACTGTAGCCTCCCAAAGATTGAGTACGGACGTCTCCGCCCCGATCCGCAGGACTCTACTAGACATTGGCTCCTATACCGATTACACCGGTGAACCTAAAGCTCTGATACCAAGTTTTCACGACCATTTTCTCGGTCATGATGGCACCTACAACCCCCGGTAGGTGAACCAATCCCCGTAGCCCAGAACAGTTAGTAATGGGCTACTATCTAACAAATAAGGGAACAAGACAAAGAAAATAGATAACAGGGATATAAATATATACATGTGCGGAAACTAAACCAACCCCAAGACCTGGTATCATAGTATAGAGCCAAACTACATATATGGAGTGCAAATAAACCAAAACTATATATACAGATGTCTCTGAATGGTAATAGAGTACATGAATAAAAGATAAACTAAAGCTAAGCTCCGATCGCCAAGAGCTCACCCTCAGCCTGAAGTAGTCCCCGACAGATCTCCAAGCACGAATCACAACGATCTAACGGCGATGGCCCACGCTAGGATCTGCACCCAAAGATGCAGAGGGTAGGGGTTAGCACCAAATGTGAAGCATAAGGTACCCAGTAGGTATCATAGGCCGATTGGGCACATATAAGATAAAAGCGTAGTAATAGAAAGAATAGAAGCAAGCAGTCACAGAAATCAACGAAAGGTACACAGGAACTAGCCCAGAGGGAAATCAACAGAACCACATGTGAGGCTAGTAAGCAGAATATACACACCAAAGGCACAGGTGAAAGTAAGAAATAACGCACCTGGGGTCCTTACAATAACAGTGTATACATACTAAGTTTACGAAATGGACGGTATACCGGTAACCTCAAGTGTAAGAAGAAGAGAGAAAGAGTAATGATAGACATGCTCAGAGACATGAATCAAACTCAACTAATCATATCAATCTCAAATCCAGAAACTAACAGTCTAGCAGTAACCAATCTCATACTTATCCATAATAGAGAACAATTTTGTAAGTAAATAGCAAAAGTCTACCTAAGTCCCCCGGCCGCCCATACAACCGAGGAACACAAACAGTGAAAAAAACCCTACCGGCATCCCATACTACCGGAGCGTACAATCAGCAAACAACAAACAAAAAGGGTGGAGCCTCAAACAATGAATGATATGATGCATGAGATCTCAAGTGCCATGGTATCTCTGTATGTACCTCCTACGGCACCAATCCGACCCAGCAGGTAGGTTCCATGGAAGGACACTGCCCGTTATACCTCTACTCCACCGTATACCCCTCCTCCGGCACACGCAGCCCATAGCCCCTGGCCCGGATGGCAAGGTCCATGGAGGTCCCAGACCCCATACTAAAACTCAGTATCAAAACATGTCGTCCGGAAGCAAGTCCGGTATCAAGATAGAGACCCAGTCTCGAATATGAAATGCCCAGACCCTATCCAGGACTAAAGTAGTAGGAAAATGTCTCAAAACCCCCTCCAAGGGTGCCCGGGCGTAGCCGGGTCTAAACAGTAAAAAGTCATCTCAGGTGCTCGGTCCGACCGAGGCTAAAAATCATCTCAAGTAATAAGAAAACTCAACTAGCACTCCGGCCCTGCCGAGTCTAGCGTTAATCGTAAAACTGATGATTTTAAACATAATTTTACTTTCTTCCCCAAAAATATCCACAAGTTAAATCAAACCATTTCCAAATTATTTCCATTAAAACGGGCCCCCCAGGCCATGCAAGGTTTAGAAAATAGTGCCAGTAGGCCCGAAGCCAAAACCATAGTAAAACATGGATAAAACCTCTTTATATGCATGGAAATGGTATGATCACACACAATAGCTGCCCAGCAGCTCACAATCAACCTATCGACCCTGCAGAGGCCCACAGGTACTCAGCAAGCATAACCAGCCTAGAAGGATAATTCTATGCCCGGGACTCGCGGACATTCCCAAAATCCCACCTTCTATGTTCCAGAGTCAACAAGGCCTCACCGGACCACAAGGGTAAATAAATTATACCGGCAAATACTACAAGCAACGGAGGAACAAAAGTAGGAGGATATGAATAAAGCGGTCGAGGTCTGTGGTACCAACCTAATAAACCAACCCAAGGATGCCCATTAATACAATTTTATCCTATATATGCGGAGTCTAGGGAAAATAAACCGTAACCTACCTGTCGTCCGATGACAAGCTGCTAAGATGATGTCCGCGCTCGAACCGCTCCGAGAAATTCCGAAATGAAATCAAACTCGAAATTAGGCTTGAATAACTTGACGTCGATAATTGATTTTCTTTCGGTAACCGAATAAATTATCAAAATGATTTTTCTCCACAACCTCTCCAATCATAAGCATAGTAATTAAACAATGACGAATTGGTCTCTGTTTCATTAACTATTTGAAATTGGAAAGTAATACTCATAAGGGACAATTTATAATACTTGAATGATAAGCCTTCCAGTGATGCCACCACTCACCTATAAGCTTTGCTGGGCACTCCCTCCACCTCCACGTGTGAGGTGGAGGTGACACCCAATAAATTCACTTCCCCCTATATATCTACTCGGGTATTGCATAAGTTCGTGGTAAAATAAATATAATATTCTAAATATACCATAATTCATAGAAAATTATTTCAAACAAAACCTACTATATTATAATAATAATTTTTAACATAATTAAATTTACTATCTCCGTTAAAATATTACGGTTTATAAAAATCATATAAAATAAATACATATACAATTATATCGTAACAAAATATTCTTCATAAACCTTTAAAATATTTTGAAAAGGCAATAATAATATAATTTTTACCAAATTCAACTTTTAAATAACATATTTTCAAATGCACGCACGATGCTAATAAAATTCTTAAGCTTAGGCTCGTAATTCCCCAAAGCACGATTTTGATACTCAAGAATTCTCTCGTGATCCTCCCTTATATTTTATCACTGTTTCGGAACTGAAATGGCATTTTAAAACGTGAAATTGAGGCTTAAATCGAGTTTAACCCGACCCGATTCGCGACCCGGTACGTAACCCGTTTTCTGCCAGACAGTCCGCGGTAAAACAGTCATAACTTTTTACTCCGATATCAGTTGGACGTGAGGTTTTGTGCGTAGGAAACTAGACTCGTACATCTTCGATTTGGTATTTCGGGGGACTTCTAACTCTTTATATATTGAGAGAAAAGCCCAGAGACATTTTACCCAAAGTTCAGGAAATTTGTTAAAGAACTTACGATAACTTTTGTCGATTTGCTTGACTTCAAAACTTATACGTGGAAATGACCGGAAGGGTCATTACATTACCTATGCACAACCTCATGTTCCAAGAGTCTTAAAACATAGATATTAATACTTCACATTTCATTTGAAGAGCACAAGAAGAAAAGAAACAACATGTTATTTAAGGGCTTCAAAACTGCAACTAAGTGAAGAGGAAGTCAGTCCTACCTGCGACTAGTCTTGATCAATTTTCAGCAAAACAAGATATACACATAGGTGGTGAAAAACAACATGATATTCACCCAACAACTGATTTGTCGGCTTCTTTTGTTGATGAACATAATAAAGGATTGGATGATCTTGCGGAACAAGAAGAAATAGGCGAGGATGGGTGTGCTAGAGATGAAGATATGGACATTGATTGTAGTACAAATGGTATGTCTTAGGATTTCTAAATTTATTACTCATTTTAATTTTTTTCTTATTTCTTGATTATTACATCAATCTAGGGATATCGGAGAAGAAAAAAGTTCGAGGACAAACAACATGTAAGAATATTCACACAAGAAATTTAGATGAAAGAGAGGAGGTTATATTTTATAAAGGACAAGCAGTGGGATCAACTGGCAAGATAGTTTCTAACTTAAGCAGATTCATAGGAATAATTGCAAGGAATCCTAGATTTATCACCTTGATGTACACTAGTTGGCATGCTGTGCCAAAGGAAAATAAAAAATGCATGTGGGACTATGTCATTGTAAGAAAAGTTAATATTTGAGATTGTATATTTATTGTTAGTACTAACTCAAGCTAAATATATTTTGGTTTGCATAGTCAAAATTCTTAATTTCAACAGAAGAAGAGAAATGGGTGATGGATGGTCTTCGTGATGCTTGGAGGCAACACAAGAGAAGTATTAAAGAGAAATGTTTTAATAAAGAACTTACTGATGAACAAATGCTAGAAAAACGTCCCGATGACATTCTTGAAGTTCAATTGCGCTAGTTGATCAGTATTGGAAACATCCAAATGTTCAAGTGACACTGAAACAGTGCATTTCTACTCTTGGACGTAATTTGCATCATTTCTATTCTTTGTTTTTTGAGTTATAAATTAACACATCTCTTTTTAATCGAATTTTAGGCGGTGAGCGAGGTAAATTCTCAAAACAAAAAAAATAAAAGTGGAGGCATCAGATGGGACCTATCAATTTTGCAAGAGTACGCTTGGCATTGGTAATATTTAGTAGACAGACCGTGAAAATCTAATTTTTTCATTTTTTTTGTACTTTGTCAGAATGTATTGGTGTTTGTCTTAACTTTATTTGATGTAATTTATAGCGTGCAACCAAAAAAAATAAGGAGGAACCATCACAGTCTGAAATGTTTATTGCAACACGTCGTATAAAGACGGGGAAAGAAGTTCAAGCAGATAGCCAAATTCTAATAGTAAGTCATTTTCGTGCTACATTCTTCTTCTTCTTCTTCTTTGTTGGACTATTTGCTGGGGGAGGAGGCAATTTTTTTTCAATTCCTGATCGGAGTCGATGCACTATTTACTGGGAGGGAATGTGAATTTTTTTCTTTGCTGGACTGTTTACTGGAAATTGAATCAAAGAGGACCGGTAAAGGTGAACTGTCTTAATCTGTTCTTTTTTTGGTGTAAACAAAATTTTACTGGTGCTGCCATTAATTTATTTTGTCATGCCATGTTAACTTGTTTATGCTGCGTGTTGTGATAAAATATACTACCAGTAAAGCTACATATGAGTTCAGCTAGTGTGGTATATGTATGTATATATTGTTAAACTTCCGGCAGATGCTTCCCATTTGATTCTCTCACAATTCTTGAACCAAAATGAAAGATATATATAGTTAAAAATATAGTTTAGTTAACTCTGTCATGTTAAAAATTTGAGCAATGTTACTCTAACAAGAAATAACTGGTACCTAAAATTCTAACCAACTATTTGTGTGGAGGCTGATTTAATTGTCAATGTATAAGAATATAGGTATTGGTCAGGGTTTTTTTGTATCTTTTAGCTATTTATTGAGTAAATATTTAGATGTCAATTGCTGGTCCCAAGCACCTTTTGTGTTTATATATGTTGTTTACAGAACTTTTTTTTGGCAGGCTGAACTTCAGAATCATCAAAATTCTGGAGAAACATCGGATGATGCATTCAAGGCAGTGTTTGGAAAGGAGCAGCCTGGTCAACCTAGATGCTATGGTAGATCAGTGACAACTAGTTCTATCAAAAAAGATGAGGAAATGAATAAGCTTAAGCAAAATCATGCCAATGAAGTCACTTCTCTTAAGGAAGAAATGCGTGAAATGAGAGAAGAAATGCGATATTTTTCAGTCAATTGGTGCAAAACAACCCTAGATTAAATGTTCAAGATATACCAGGATGTACCAGATCTAATCTTCCTTCACCTGTTGATGCAAACAGTGCACAAGCTGTAAAAGGGCAAAATCTACCAAATTATTCTAGTTCAGCTAATGCTTCAATTTTTGAAAAAATACTTTATATTTTAAATTCACAAGTTGATTTCTTTCCTGGACTACTGCTTCATTACTTTTTCAAAAAAATTGATTTGGGACTGATGGGGGGCATGGCTTTTAAACTGGAACTCTTATTTGGACTTGTAGATGGAATCTGGAGGAGGCTTAGCTACTAAATCAAGATCATGTATTTCTGCATTAAAAAACAAATCTCATTTATTTAGACAAAAATAACCTTATATGAGGAATTGAAACTTGTAGGTTCTATCTAGGAAATAAGGCTATTAATAAGGAAAGAACGAAGGTTAAAACTGTTATTGTAAAATGAAACAGTAATGGACCATGTGCTGAAAAACTTGAGAGGTCCGCAAATCATTGAACTGTTTTTGGTATCAGTTGAAGTTGTGGAGCAGTAGTAATAATAAAGTCTTCCAAAAAAAATTCCCATTGGAGGACTTCACAAAATCTGACAAATTCTCGTTGTGTCAGTTGAAGTGTTTGTTTTGATGAGTCTTTTTACATTTTCTCACATAAAATGTGGTTTTCTAAGTATTAAACCACTTCCTAGGATTGATAAAAGTTTTTATAAAAGTTTGTGGGTGTTCAAGAGAGTTAAAGAATAATCTTGATTTAGTAACTTGACTGGGTTCTTTGTAAATTTTGTTGAAGCATAATCTTGATTTAAATAGTTGAAGGCACAGTTGATTGATTGAGCTTA
The DNA here is from genome assembly GCA_003996215.1 of Jaltomata sinuosa. NCBI lineage: Eukaryota > Viridiplantae > Streptophyta > Magnoliopsida > Solanales > Solanaceae > Jaltomata > Jaltomata sinuosa. Next base: position 27,360 of record QJPP01006068.1, on the reverse strand, counting down.
ATCATGTTGAAACTGAACTTGATTTGATTCCTGGTGTTGAAATGATGATTTTGTAAATGGGGTGGTGGGTAAAGCTTGGTTTTGTAAGGCTTTGTAAATGGGGTGGTGCATTTTGTGGATTTTCTCTAAGTTGTTGTTAACTTACAGACCCAGTGAGTTCTTGATTTATTTCTCTTGTATTTTGATAAATGTTTGAGCTTAAATGGGTTCTGTATTATGCTTCTTTATTTGGCCAATTATGATGAATATTTGAGCTTAATCATGCTTTATTTGAAATGAGATTTGTTTTTGTTATGCTTGAATGTGTTCACAACCAATTCTTTTTTTTCCAGTAAGCTTTTTAGTTACTACAACATCAAGTTGGTTTTGATTTTGATTTGTAAATGGGGACTAGAGGAAGTGCACAAGCTTTGGTTATGATTTTGATTTGTATAATTTTCATGTTATCACTAGCTAGTTGGTCTTGTCGCATTGAACATGATTTTTTCTAACTTTAAATATTATTTTGAATGTGTAGGAAAATGTCGGTGATCGAATTTGAATTGTAGTCACAAGTCAACTCGACCTATTGAAGTGAATGATAAAGAGTTTTTGAACTATTGTGATATATGTTTAAATACATTTTGTTTTGTTTAATGGAATTTATATTTAGTACTAATCTAGGAATGTGTTGGTGCATTTTAAATACATTATTATTTTCGAAATTTGTTACAAATGGACTATACATTTGAAATTTATTAGATAATTTATGTTTGAGATCATTTGTATATGTATGTATGTATATATATATATATATATATATATATATATAATTATGGCTATATAAATGCAAGCCAAAATCATTATATTTTGTTTATACAATGTTGATACACTTTAAAAGTGTGGCTATAGAACTGTCAATTATGTGCAGATACATAAGAAAAGGTAACATTTTATAAGTGTTGTTGTAGAAGAGGTATAAAAGGCACTTTTAAAGCGTGGCCAAAACAAAGCTAAGGCCACACTTTATAACTGTAGCTTCTATGGCCACATTTAACAAGCGTGGCCAATAACAAAGCTAAGGCCACATTCTTTAACCATAGACTTATCAAATAAAACTGTTGCCAATGAAATGCTACAAAGCGTGGACTTTGTAACTCATAGGCCACACTTTCTAACCGTAGCTTCTATGGCCACACTTCAAAAGCGTGGTCTAAAGTCAATGGTTATGCTCTTTTAGTCCACCCCTTGAAAAGCATAGCCTAAAGTCAAAAAATGTAGCCTTTGATCAAATGCCACACTTTTTTCTACTTTAGGCCACACTTTAGAAGGGTGGACAAAAGAATAAAATCTTGTAGTGTACGGAGCCATCTGGATGCTAGAGTGAAAGCTTTTGTTGTAGGAAAACTCGATAAGAGGTAAATGATCATCCCAATTACCTTTGAAGTCAATCACACAAGCTCTCAATATATCATCCAAAATATGAATAGTATGCTCTGCCTGGCCATCCGTTTGAGGGTGAAAAGTTGTGCTAAGCTTCACCTGAGTACCAAGACCTCTCTGAAACGATCTCCAAAGTTGGGAAGTAAATTGAGTACCTCTATCTGAAATGATCGACAATAGGATACCACGCAATCAAACTATCTCCCGGATGTAGAGTCTGGCATAGTCATCCACTGAATCAATAGTCTTGACAACTAGGAAGTGGGATGATTTGGTCATCCTTTCGACAATCACCAAAATGCAATCATGTTGCCTTCGAGTATGAGGCAACTCGTAAATTAAGACCATATTGATCGCTTTCCACTTCAAAGAAGGAAGGTCAATATCCTGAATCATGCCACCCGGTTGCTGATTCTCTATATTCACTTGTTGACAGTTGGGATACCTAGCTACAAAACCGGCTATGTCCCTCTTCATACAATTCGACCAATAGACTTCACATAGATCATGGTACATCTTGGTGGCACCAGGGTGAATGGAATATCTGGAACTGTGAGCCTCCTTCAGAATCTGCTGTCTCAACCCATCTACATATGGCACCCATAATTGACCTTGATAACGAAGCACGCCATCTCCTGCTTGGGAGAAAACCTCTACCCTTTGCTGGTGGACTGCACCTTTTAGCTGAAGCAAAATAGGATCACTGTCTTGCTTTGCCTTCACTTCGGCTACCAAAGATGATTCAGAACCATTCTGAACAATAACACCACCTTCTATCGAATCCATAAGGCAAACTCTCAATCGAGCAAGCCTATGAACCTCCTTAACTAAATATTTCTTCCCGTCTTCAACTAAAGACACACTATCCATTGACAATCTACAAAGTGCATCCGCCACCACATTGGCCTTACCTGGGTGGTAAAGCACACTCCTATCATAATACTTAAGAAGCTCAAGCCATCTTCTTTGTCGCATATTCAATTCCATTTGAGTGAACACATACTGAAGACTCTTATGATCGGTGAATACATCCACGTGAACACCATAAAAGTAGTGTCTTCAAATCTTCAAGGCAAAGACCACGGCTGCTAACTCAAGTTCATGAGTAGGTTAGTTCTTCTCATTAGTCTTAAGCGTTCTGGAAGCATAATCAATCACTTTACCATGCTGCATCAAAACACAACCCAACTCAATCCTAGAAGCATCACAATACACAAGAAAATCATCTAGGCCCTCGGGTAGAGCCAACACTGGAGTTGTGGTCAATCTAGTCTTCAATTCCTGAAAGTTCTTCTCACATAGATTAGACCACTGAAATTTTACCTTTTTCTGAGTCAATCGAGTCAAAGGGGCAGCAATAGAAGAAAATCCTTCCATAAATCTCCTGTAATAACCAGCCAAACCCAAAAAGCTTCTAATATTAGACGAAGTGGTGGGTATAGGACAGTTCTTTACTTCCTCGATCTTTTGAGAATCAACACGAATACAATCTTTAGTCACAATATGACCCAGAAAAGCAACAGACAGCATCTAAAACTCACAGTTGCTAAAGTTCGCAAATAACTATCAGTCCTTGAGAGTTTGTAACACCACTCTCAGATGGTCCGCATGCTCCTCCTTACTCCGAGAATAGATAAGGATATCATCAATGAACACAATCACAAACATATCCAAATACTACTTGAACACAAGGTTCATCAAATCCATAAAGGTTGCAAGAGCATTTGTTAGACCAAAAGACATAACAACAAATTCATAATAATCATACCGAGTCATGAAGGCTGTCTTTGGAATATCATACTCTCTAACCCAAAGCTGGTGATCACCGGACCTATGGTCGATCTTGGAGAAGAAACTAGCACACTAAAGCTATCGAACAAGTCATCAATCCTAGGAATGGGATACTCTTTCTTGATTTTAACCTTGTTCAACTAACGGTAGTCAATACATATCCTGAGGGAACCATCTTTCTTTTGCAGGAATAAGACTGGGGCACCTCATGGAGAAATGTTAGGCTTAATGAAACCCTTATCAAAAAGGTCCTTCAACTGATCATTTAACTCTTTATGTTCTGCAGGAGCCATTCTGTAGGGAGGAATAGAGATAGGATTCGTATCTTGGAGAAGATCTATCCCAAAGTCGATTTCCCACCCAGGAGGGACTTTGGGCAAATAATCGGGAAACACTTCTGGAAACTCATTCACAATAGGAATCGACTGAAGGGATGACGTTCCAAACACCGTGTCCATAACCCAAACTATATGATAAACATAACCCTTTGAAATCATCTTTCTAGCCTTAAGATAAGATATGAAATGACCTTTCGAGGATGGGGGATTACTTTGCCATTATAAGACGGTTTCATTTTGAACCTTGAAACTGACAACTCGAGTACGAAAATCAACCGAGGCATAACAAGCATACAACCAATCCATACCAAGAATAACATCAAAATCAGTCATCTCCAACTCTACTAGATCTGGTGAAGTGACTCTATGAAGGACTGAGATAGGGCAATTTCGGTAGATTCTTTTGGCTAGTACTGACTCACCAACAAGAGTAGACCCCCAAAAGGGTTCTAAAAGAAATTCAGGACAAATTTTGATCTTGCATGCTACATAAGGGGTCACAAAAGATAAGAAGACGCCAGGGTCCAACAAAGCATACACATCAAAAGAGAAGACTTTTAACATACCAGTAACAAAATTTGGGGAACCCTCATGGTCCTGATGAGAGGACATGGCATAAAGATTTCTCTAGCACTGACTACCAGAACTAGTAGCAGTGCCCTACTCGGCTGGTCGACCTCCTAAAGCTGTTGGGGAAGACTGAGTCCTGCTACCACCCTGCCCCTTCTTAGATGAAGGGCAATATCGAATCCTGTGACCAACCTGACCGCATCCATAACAACCCTCTCTACCGACTAGACACTCACCGGTATTATTCTTTTCACACTTTGTGAAAATAGGGTAGGAAGGCCCCTTTGCACCACTCTATTGAGAATAAGAGCCCGCACCTTAACCAGACTTACCATGATAAGGCGTGGAGTCCTGAGAAGGAGAACTAGCGGTAGAATGCATAGGTCCTGATGATTTCTTTTGAAACAAAGAGCAATGTCAACTACTGGACCTCTGATGGCCAAACCCTAAACCGTCGAAACTAGCCCTCATGTTCTCCCTATCCATCTCCCTAAGCTTGTGTCCCTCGATTTGATGAGCATCAGTCATAATCCTGGAGATACTCATGTCACTCAACAACATAATAAACCTACACTCCTTCTTTACCAAATCTGAAACCCCATAGATATACTTGCTCATCTGATCCTGTGGGTCCTCTACCATAAGGGGGAGCATACCTAGACAACTGAGTGAACTTCAAACTGTACTCTTGAAAATTCATGGATCCCCATCTCATATTCACAAACACCTCGACCTTCACTTGCCTCAACTCCCTCGGGAATAACCAATCAAGGAAACTGCTCTCAAAACACTCCCAAGTCATAGGGACCACGTCCCTAGCCCTAGCTTCCTTCCATTGTGTGAACAAGATATGATCTACATCCTTGAGTTGATAGGATGCCAACTCGACAAAATCAACACTAACCACTTGATCACATCAAAGATTTTCTTCACTTCATCAATAAAATTTAGCAGATCCTCATTCACTTTCTAACCCTAGAATTCCGGTGGGTTTATACTGATAAAATCATAAACTCGGGCAGCTACCACACCTTGAGGGCAGACGGGGATAGGAGAGAGCTGGTTGGCTTGAGCGGCCAAGGTATTAGCTAGCATATGGATGGTGTTCCTGAAATCCTCATTCGTTATCTCAGGGGACGGAACTAGAGTTGCAGCATTCCGAGCAACTCGGTGAGGGATAGCAGGTTGAGGCATAATCTGAAATGTACAAGGGAAGGATTAGAGGGATATTTGAGTTAAGTTTTATCGAACGATATGATCATGAAGTAAGTGAAGTTTTTCTAAGACATCTGATAGCTTACCTATCATAAGTGTGGCACGCTTCACACATATGAAAGAGATTCTACTCGATGCGGCTTTCAGACATCCTAGGACTCTTGAACTTGGCTCTGATTCAAAGTTTGTCACGCCCCAAGGCTACCCCCTAGATGTAACACGGTACCCATGATCACAAGTGCCCCAAGCTAACCCTTGTTCATAGCATAACACAGATAAATCAATAGATAAGTGGAAGCATAGTTGGAAGATCCAAAATAAAATGTATAGATAATCACGTCGAGTAGGAATACACATCCAAAGAGGAGACCCAAATACTATCTATTTATGAAAATCTTTAAAATAACATAATGAGTATCTGGGACAAGACCCTAACTAAATCATAAATCTAAAATGAAAACATAATGATGGATACTTTATCTCTAGCCCTCGAATAATAAGGACTCACCAAAATCAGCTGAAAGTATGGCGTAGTCTAGCCATGAGTCTGAGGGCATGAGCCTGAATCTGCATCATAAAAGGATGCAACACAAAATGCGCCAGTACTATAGGATGTACTGAATATATGAGATAAACAGGAATCTGAGATAAATATGCTAAATAAACCTGTAAAGCTGAAATCATGCTATAAGTTTAAAACTAAAATTAAAGAGACACAATGCAATGCCAAAACATGTTATACAAATATCATAGTAATCATAATGGTCCTGAAATATGAAGGCAAAGAGTCAATGCATTTTAAAACCTGATACTATTTCTGTGGGAGGTTCTCTAACCGATAAAGACCATGTGAGCTACATGGAATACAATGTTTATGCCTCATCGAAGGACCCAATATACCTTGCTAGGGTATAGAGGCATGACTGTGGCGTGATCACTAAATGTGATGCCCAATTGGGGGGACTTAGAGCCTAGGGGGAACGTAGTTCTAATACTAAGGGTAGTCTTACCTTATCCAACTCAAAAACATACACATGTAGCTCATAATACTTACGATATATCTGATGTCAAAATTGTTCATAACTTAGGTAGACGTATCTGGATGCCAAAACTTTCATAAAACATAGAGACATATCTAATGTCCAAAACTATTGGAAAAGATTCAGGACATATCTGATGTCATGCAATTCACAAGTCTTGAATCTTAAAGCTTTGCAAAACCATAATTCAAAATATACTTTCCTTTCTAATATCATAACTTGAAGAATTAGGCATGCAATTTCATGAAAATAGAGGTCATGTTATCTAAACATACCAATTTTACTTGAAGACATGCAATTCAATGAAATCATGCTAAAATTCATCATCAATGTAAGGGATCTTTAAATCAACTGAGGAATTTCAATAAAATCATAGAAATGTAATTAGAAATCATGAATTGATGCCTTAGGACAAGACCCATAACTTTTCCCCCAATTTGAGTAAGAACCCTAATTTAGAAATCCATAAATTTTATTTAGAAGATTGGGGTTTTGGGCATAAGGTTGGAGGTAATACCTTATTGAATACCCACACACCTTGATTGAAGCTAAGCCACTTGAAATTGAAAAGAATAGAAGACTTGAACTTGGAGCTTGAAGGAGTTATTTTCCTTCTTGGGAGATGAATGAAGATTTGAGGAGGGACTTAGGCTGATGAGGGTGAAAATCCTTCTAGAAATAGTCAAAATGATCTCATTTAGGAGTTAAAAGGATGGGTAATGACTAAAATACCCCTGGGACATAATTAGGAAAAAGCTGGAAAAAGTTGACTTTCATGAAATACGGACGGATTCCACTGGTCGTAGACCAAAGCACGGCTCGTGGTGTCCATCCATCATTCCTGGCCAAGGGAACAGGATGCAGAAGCCAGTCTATGGGTCAACAAGACAGACCGTAGAAAAAATTATGGCCCGTCAAACTAATTTGTCATTCCTGAAAGACTTGGCAGGTCTCTGATCAGGTTTCACGAGTCAACAAGATGGTCTGTAGTTCAAACTACAGTCGTAGACTTGACTCATGGTGCCTGGGAATCAGTCAGTCCTCAGGTCTGACACCATGAGTTGACAGGATGGGTAGTAGACTGAACTACGGTCTATAGAACCAACTTGTAGTTCTCAGGACAGAGTCTGAGCCTGACAGACTTAAACCACGACTCCATTCCATGACCCGTGGTTCAGACCATGGTTTGTGGTTTGGACTTGTGAACCCTGAAAAGCTAAAAAAAAATCTAAGATTCTGAGTTTAAAAGTTGACTAAGTTTTTAGGGTGTTACATCCTAGGACTCTTGAACTTGAGGCTTTGATACCAAGTTTGTCACGCCCCGAGGTTACCCCCTAGATGTAACACGGGATCTGGGGCATGAGTGACCTAGACTAACCCTTGGTCATAGCATACTCACTCATTCATAAGAAAGGATAGCGGAAGCATAAATAGAATATTAGGCAACCCAAAACCATAAATTATAAGTCAATACGAAATATAGTTTTAAAAGAGTGACTCGAATACTGGTTATGTCTGAAAAGCCTCTACACATGACATAAGGAGTTGCTAGGACAAAACCCTAGCTAACTCAAGGTATGGAAGTAAGTAGTCAAAAACTATCTAGGATCATAACTAGCCCTCTAACCATGAGGACTCACTGACATTGACTTGAAATGGCATGAGATCTCTAGCTATGTGCCTGGGGAAGGGAACCTAAATTTTCATCATGAAAGAATACAGCGCAAAATATGCGTTCAGTACTATAGGATGTACTGAATATGAGAGATGTGCACAAATGAAATCAAAACATGCTAAGAACATAGTTAAGGATGAGATCATACTTAAAAGAGAAGTCATAAGAAGATCATGATATTAAGCATAAGGTAAAAGATATCAAAGAATAAGACGTAAAAATATTCATACGGGAGTTTCTTATAATCGATAATAGACCATGTGAACTACATGAAATCTAACTATATAACATTAGTTAGCAAAGTTATTCCGAATCTTGCCAAGGTAAGGAACACCGTAATCAAACTATATCACCCTAGTTGGCAAAGTTTCCCTATGCCACGATAAGGCAAGGGCACCATGATAGTAAAGAGTGGAACCACCTTCATAAGCCCATTGGGAAAGACATATCCTATGTTGGCAATGTAGTTTTTGGACTTGGGTAATCGAACCCTCGTTTCTCGGTGATAAATACTACTCCCAAAACATATACATATAGCTCATAATACTACTGACATATCTGATGTCAGAACTATTCATAACTTAGGTAGACATATCTGGATGCCAAACCTTTCATAAAACATGAGGACCTATCGAATATCTAAAACTGTTAGAAAGGTATAAGGACATATCTTATGCCATGCAATTCACAATTCATGAGTCTTAAAGCTTTGCATAACCATAATTCAAAATATACTTTCCTTTCTAAAATCATAGTTTGAAGAATTAGGCATGCAATTTCATGAAAATAGAGGTCATGTTATCTAAACATACCAATTTTACTTGAAGACATGCAATTCAATGAAATCATGCTAGAATTCATCATCAACATATGGGATTTTGTAAACACTTTAGGAACCTCAATTAAAACATGGATAATGAATAAGAAGTCATGAATTAATTTTTAAATCAAGGCCCATCACTTTTTCCCAATTTGGGTAGGAACCCTAATTTAGAAATCGATAAATTGAATTTAGAAGGTTGGGGTTTTGGGCATAAGAGTGGAGGGATTCCCTTATTGAATACCCACATGAATGGATTGAAGCATTCTAAACCTAGATGATGAGAATAGAGGCTTGAAGATGAATCCTTAGATGGGAGCTTGGAGCTTGAGAAAAGAAGACATTTTTCTTCTTTTGGATTGAATAAGAGCTTAAGGAACAAAACTTAGGATAAGTGAAGTTACAAACCTCCTAGAATTGCCCAAAACAACCTCATTTAGGAGTAAAAAAGGTGGTAGAAAAGACTAATTTACCCTTGATTTAAAAATAGAAAGTTGCAGTAATTTTGTCACCTCAAAGGCTACCCGACGGGCGTCGTTCCCACAACGGCCCATCGGCCAAGACGTTGGGCAGGGGGGTACTTTTGTAGGGGTTTGTTGGACTATACTGAAGATGAGTTCCCATGGCCCGTCGTACCTATGATGCCCATGAAGCTTCCAGTCGAGAGAAGGGGGATGAGGGGAAGTCACTAGGGCATTTCGATGGTGGGTTCCCATTGGCCATCGTACCTGTGATGCCCGTACTGACCGCCCATCGGACTGAGGAAGGCTTGGCACAGGAGCCACTAGACGCACCTCAGGTGTTCCCCACAGCCCATCAAAGTACCAACGCCTGTGGCGGCTGCCCGTGGTGACCAAATACTGCTAACTGAAGTTCTGTGGTGTTACAAAAACCCTCGAAGTTTATTGCTAAACTACTATTAAAAAGGCAATTACCGAATTTTGCTCTCTTGAATCAATTGAAAACAAGCCTTAACGTAGGCACTTAGCGCATTTGTGAGGCATAGGTAGGGAGAAAATGGAATCATGTAAGACTAACCTGGCACACAATCAAAATTAAACATCAAGCCCGACGAGGACACAATTAACCACAAAACATAATAAAAGGTCCCGACAAGGGTAAAGTATCAAGCACAAGGTGAGTGATCAATAATTACAGACCCCAAAATTCAAAGTAAGCATAGCCCTCAATGCACCAATAAAAATTATACAAATAAGAATGAGTGCAAAAACTCCATGATTATACTAATGGTGATGATGATGCCTCCTCGAGTAAAATAGATGTGGTGGCCTATAAGGCAGAGGTGCTGGTGGTGATAGTGGTGCCGATGGTTGAATTTAAACATGTGATGGGTCTATCTGAAATCCTTCCACAGATGGAATTGAGGGATACCATCGCACCCAAAGGAGTCAATTCATGATATAAAGAATGAGGAGTAGCCCAGATGGGCCTAGGTTGATGCCTCCACTCCGATACCTCAGAGTCATGGTAATCAAAGGGGAGCTAGGTAGGTGGTACTGTGATATCCAGAGCCACCAAGGTTGGATCAGTTATCTATTGTATTTGTGCCTTTTTCTTCATTCGGATCCCAGCCTGTACACTAATCATCAGACCGACTATCAGTTCTTAGACGAGAATATGAATGTATGGCCGGTAGATTAAGATCCCAATTAGAAATCTTTGGCTCAACATGTGTTATTGCTTGTATAAGCTCATCAACCTCTACTTTCATGGTTTCCATTCTAGCTGAAATCTTGCTTACAGTTGACACTACCGGCTTCAAAGCCAATTTAGTGGCGGATTAAATCATGCATGAAATATCTTTAGCCATCCTTTGTAAGCTCTCCTCATTTTTGTGAGTAAGTTGACTAAGCTTGAGCAAATTACCTAAAGATGAGGTGGCTTAGGAAGTCACATGGATGGTGTTTGATGCTCCTTGAGAATGGGAGGAAGTTTCCAAATGATCATGAGTGACATTCTCAGCACGAGCATTGACTTACATGGCACTGTGAGCAAGGTGCTTTTTCTTAACATGCGGAGCATTTGTGTCCCACCTTGTGTCCAAGTGGACCATGCCAGTAGCTTGGCTAGTCTTGTATACTTAATGAAACATAGGTCATTGTGCCTGAAAACAGAGAAGTGATATGAGTACAGGGAAGGACATAGAGGTGGACTCGTGTCTAGCTCTCCGCTTGAGTTATTCGGCAATGATTTCCCCTTCATGAAGTCGGAAGCTAGGCATGATGTATGCAATGAGAATGTACACCTCTATAGTCACTTTGGTGGTGTGACTAGTTAGGATAAGTCATGTAAATACAAAGTCCAACCACATCCGAGCTTCAAACATATAATCTGATCGGTAGATGGGTCCTTTCGCGATGGCCTAAAAAAGGAGCTACTTCTGTGATTACAATAGAAACCCACTCGTATTGGTATTCTTTTGCAGCAACACACTCCATATATCTTGACTCCAGAATTGGCTCATCATCCCATATAGAAATGGATGTCTTTTGGGGTGATATTTATCTCCTTGCCTCTCACTAACACTGAATCAAGGCATGGTATCTTGTTAGTTGGGCCCTTATGTTTCAGAATGTCTTTCCCATCCCTATATGATGCATAAAACTCTCATACAAACTCAGGGTAATATAGGCCTTGAGTTTTGGCAAAGTGTTCCTAGACCCTTATAAGAAATTTTCTTGGTATATTTGGGAACTCAGCTTGGAATGCTTCAACCTCAAACCCCTTCTCTTATAAAAATTGTCATTTTCCCCAAAATTTCAGATAGTATGCCTCCATACCCTAAAGGATAAATCCAATCGTAGACTCAGTAGAACCATCATCTTGCATAGGAAAGCCCACATTTGTGGATGTTAAAGTGCGATTTGTAGCTCACCTATTTTGGTGATGCCTATTATAAGGCATATTCTTGCAAGTGGAAGTTAGCAGTAGGAACCAGGTATCTATATACAATATAAAAGAATGTAACTATAAAGATGGAATGCAAAGAAGGTGAAAAATAAAATAGGTTCTTGCAGGCTTTTGCGAACCTCATGAAATCGGCACCAGTAGAAGTGCACGTCGCATGAAGTTTTGCATAAGCCAACAAAAAACCTGTAGTAGTTTCTGCACTTGGGTGCGAGGTCTGGTGCAATTCACACCAGCACAAGTTCTTATCACACCATGCTTCATCCCTCAAATCAGTCAACTGACAACCTTTTTCAACCTTGTGCGGTGTCTTATGCATTTCGCTCGTCGAGGTCAATGCTTCACATGTGAAACACACAAGAAAACACAAGGAATGTTTCAATCCCTTGTCTTCTTATGTGTTCAACATGTGATCCACAGAATAATACATGTGGAATGCACATGGCAACAACACCACACCAATATTCCAGCAATTTAAACAATATGGACAAGCATTGTATGACCCAACCAAAGCATTCAAGTACTCAGACTTCCTAGAATCCAATACAACAATTCAAAACCAAAAGAAGAACTTAATGACTCCCCTTAAGAAGGATGTTACCCAGTCTATCATTGGGAACACCAAGCCTTTAATTGTTCAAAATTAGGAACATTCATTCAATCAACAATTTCTACCTCCAAACCATAATCATATACTCAATAAGCATATTCAACAAAGACCATGGGCATAATAGTAGCAACAAGTTTAGCCCAAAACCTCAATTCTAACAAAAACCTCATGAAGATGAGGATTTGCCCTTAAGAACGACGTCACCCAATCTATCATAGGGCCAAATCATGCATCAATCATAAGTGGGTTACTCAGACTTCACCCCAAACACATATTCTTAAGGCTAAAAATTACTACAATAAGCATGCATCATCACAACTTTAAGTTGTACCAAGTTAATTCTAAGCAAAATCAACAATACAACCCAAAATTGGGGACCCAAAATTTTTGGATCTCACCCAAAATCAACATAGCAATTCTAGTGAGCATGCTTCACAATATGAGTTCCCAATAATCACAAAAACATGTATTTAACGTTTGGGAACTTACCACAAGTGAATATTATGAGAAGGGGAGAAAAAAATAGAGCTTTTCAAGGTGTAACAATGGTGAGCTAACACTTCGATCAGAGACGGTGGTGGTAGTGATTGGCGACGGCAGCAGTAGGGTGTAGGTGAGAGAAGAGGAAGATTTTGGGAGGGTTTAGAGGATTTGTGGAGGATTTTTAGGGAGATATTGTGTAGGTTTGGAATAATATGGGAGAAAAAGGTGAAAGTGGCGCTTTTAAAAGAAAGAAAGAAGAAGAAAAGTCACTGGGTCAGTCTCTTCGTCGGATTGGTCAACGGGTAGGTCAATAAAAAATTTCAAAACTTACCTTGGTGCACTGCGATGTGTGATTCACACAAGCCCTTGAGTAGACCACATGACGCTTTGCACCTCACCTTTTTCATGCTTAAACTTGGCCTAGCTTTCTGTTATGGTATGCGGAGGTGGTGCGATGCGCACAAAGGGTCGTGCGGAATGCACAATGCAGCTCACATTGCCCCTAACTCAACAATTTTCTTCTAGTTCACTGTGTTGGGGTGCGGTGCCCTATGTGACATGCATAACAACTCGTGCAAACTGCACGACCTTCCGCACGTCCCCTTTTTTTACTCATTTTTTCACTTTGTCACTTTTCCTCTCCATGCATTCCTAAAACAAACCAAAAACAACAAAGGTAACCTAAAACAAAGTAAAAACACTTGGGTTGCCTCCTAAAAAGCGCTTGATTCTACATTGCAGCTTGACGATAGTACCTCAAACCTTAGTCGTTGTCGGATAACATGCTAATCCGATTGGCGTGGCTCCACCCCAAGAAGGGGAATTGCTCCTTCAATGTCCTCAAAATATCATCTTGTTGCCCAATTGGAAATATATCAAATGTGAGCATCCATCCCATTTCAAACTCCTTAAGGGAATCATAAACCTTGCCCTCAACATCTATCACCAAAACTACCCGCAATTCATCCAGAGGCTTTGTGGATTGGCATATGTTGAATGTCACTACCTCACTTCCCACTCAGAACTTGAGCTTCCCGGGTTCAACATCTACTAAGGCTCCCCGTAGCCAACAATGGTCACCCCAATATGATGGGCACCTCAATATCTACTTCATAATTAAAAATCATGAAGTCAGCCGGGAGAATAAACTTATCAACCTTTACCAACACGTCAAATAGAATTCCTACCGGCCTCTTGATGGACCGATAAGACATGAGTAGTTACATGGGAGTAGGTTTGGGCGTGCCTAATCATAACTTCTTAAAGATCATTAGGGGCCTCAAGTTGATGGTTTCCCTTAAGTCACACAAGGCCTTATGAAACACAAACAACCCAATAGTGTAAGGAATAGTGAATGTGGGTCTTGTTGTTTTATAGCAACATTCTTTGTCATCACAGTTCTACACCTGTGTGAGATCTCAATGGTTCCCACATCGACAACCCTCTTTTTCTTTAGCAACTCCTTTATGAATTTTGTGTACACTGGCATTTGCATTAAGGGTTCAAGCAAAGGAATATTTATTAAAAGTTTGCTAAACATGTCAACAAACTTATTGAATTTGTTCTCTTCCTTCTTCTTATTTAATCTTTAAGGCTATGGAGGAGGTCCCTTGGATAGTGATGTTTGCATGATTTGCGCAATAATAGTGTCCTCCTCAATTTCTATGGACATTTAGGGAGGAGATTCAGCCTCCTCCTTTTCATTATCAATATCAACATTTAACGGAACATTGGGTGCACCAAGCTTCACCCCAACTTTCGGTTCATCAACATCTTTTTCACACACAACCTCTTCTTTTTTGTCACATGGCTCCATAATAGGTTCAACACTAGTCCTCTTCACCACATCAGGGACCTTTTCCATAACATCCATAATGGGCTTTTTCACCACACCACTTGTTCTTCCACTTCTAGTAACAATAGAAATAACATGAGCGTCATTTTTAAGATTGCTTGTGGTGTCACTAGGGAGTGTTCCCTCTATCCTCAGATTTATTTGAGTGGATAAATGGCTAATTTGAGCCTCAAGATTCTTGATTGTGGTCGAATGAGAGCTCACGGTTTAATAAAGTGTTGAAACTTCACTTTTAAGCTCACTAACCTCGATATATGTTATCTCTACCCTCTTCAAAATCAAGGACAACATGTCCTTTATCTTTGAGTTATTGGGATTTCTTGTGGTGGGTTTATACAAGGTGTCTGACTTTTTTGGAGGCACGTATGGATTGGAACTCCAGTGATTGTATCTATCACCATCTCAGTCATGGTCCCTCCAACTTCCATCTATTTCCTTGTCCTTTATCCAACCTTGATTCTCATCCCTCGGGAGATATTACCCGGGACGAGAACATGACAACAAGTAGCAAAGTTGACCATCCACGATGGTCATTAACCCATCATCACTTCCGGCCCCTATCATATGCTTGGAAAATAAGTCTATTTGCATCATTATTTTGGCTATGGTCTTATACCTCTCTTCATCCTTTCTCCGCATCTGATTTTTCAAAATAGATGTGCTCACTCCCAAGGTAGGAACATTAGGCTCCCTTGTATGTCAAGCTTGGTTAGTCTTGGTGATTCTCTCTAGAAGGGCCGAGGTGAGAGCAAATTATTGGTCCATGAAGGTACCACCCCCAAAGATGTTGGCCACAGACTTGTTGATAGAGTTCAAAGCCCTATTAAAGATTTATAACAAGACATTATATGGAAATACATGGTTGGGACACAACACGAGTTTCTTTTTAAATATCAACCATGACTCATGCAAAGGATCATCGAGAATTTGGAGAAAGTTGGTGATTTCATCCCTCAACTACATCATTCTTTAGGGAGCAAAAATTTTTACCATGAAAGCCTCTACCAACTCAGTCGAAGAGGTGATTGACCCATCCGGTAGTTCTTTCAATCATGCCATGGCTTCCCCCGTTAGATAGAAGGGGAATAGGCGAAGTCAAATAGATTCTTGGGGAATGTTTTAGAAGATTAAAGGTTGGCATTTTTCCATGAAGTTTCGAATATGCCTATTTGCATCTTCGTGTGTTTCTCCTCCAAACATCCCTTTCATTTGTATAAGATGGATCATTGTGCTAGTGACGTGGAACACTGCGTTTCCAACTGTGGGAGGTTGGCAGATTGCACCAACTTCTTCTTTAATTATGGGTTCATTGGTTTCGTCCATGAATCCATTGACAATTTTGTTGTCGCTCACTTTGCTCATGGGTTGTTCAGCTCAACACACAAAAACAACAAATCAAATAAAAATAACAAACACTCTAAAAGGTGATTTCAATTCACAATCAAAAAGGCTATTATAACACTAGTGCACGAAAACGATGCCATTTTTTATGATGCTCAAATGACACTCTCCATTACAGAGGTGACGACAATCGTTAAGCAAATCTAAATTTATATTGCCTGGCCGGTGTCAGGGTTGATCCCATAGGAAATTATAGCTTAGACAATGAGATTGTGGAAAGGACCTCACAAGGAGAATAGATTGTGCAAACAACAAAATAATGTAAAATGGGGGGAATTGGGAATTTATCACAATTCAATTCCAAACCAAATAATAAAGTAAATGCGAGGTGCAAACAAGAGAGAGGATGACTAGGGAGGTGTTTCCAATGGGACTCAAACATGGGTCTAGGGACTTGCTTAAATGCGTAAATTCTTACTAAACAATATAGGTAGCATTGGTTTTAGGCATGAATGTTAATCTTTTGATCTCACAATCATTTATCCAACGGTCTTTGCTCAAGCACAATTGTTTAGGCATAAACCAATGAATATAGGCTTGGGGAGGTCACACTATCTCTAGCTTAGACCCTTAAATGGGTGTTTTTGGCAAATTGAGCTATTTCAAGCCTCAATCTTAGTAGAATCCCAAGTACCCACTACCAATTTCACATCCAAAATCATGAACCCCTTTATAAAGTAAGAACATAATAGAGTAAATTAAATCAATGTTTGCAACCACCAATTTTAGAGTTAAAATATGGTGAAATCACTAGACTAATGTCATATTAGCAATTATAAACACAAATAAGCAAGACCCATACCCTTTAATCAAGTACCTATTTATAATTCTCAAATGTTCCCTTCAAGATTGAGGTATCGATGATAGTTAAGCAAAACAAAATTTATATTAGCCGACAGGAGTTGAGGTCGATCCCACAGGGAGTTGGAGCTTAGACAAAGAGATTGTAGAAAAGACTTCACAATGAGAGTAGATTGTCTAAACAACAAATAATGTAAAAAGAGGGGGATTGGGAATCTGTCACAATTCAATTCCAAACAAAATAATTCGAACATAGGGTTAAGGTACTTGCTCAAATGCATAAGTTCTTGCTAAATAACATAGGTAGTGTTGGTTTTAGGCATGATTGTTAATCTCTCAATCACACAATAATTCATCCAACGGTCTTTGTTAAAGCACCATTGATTAGGCATAAACCAACCAATATAGGCTTGGGGAGGTCACACTATATCTATCTAATACCCTTAAATTTGTGTTTCCAGCGAATTGAGCTATTTCTATCCTCAATCTAAGTGGAATCCCAAGTACCCACTAGAAATTTCACATCCAATATCATGAACCCCTTTGTCAAGCAAGAACACAATCAAGTAAATTAAAACACAATCAAGTAAATTAAATCAATGTTTGCAACCACCAATTTTAGAGTTAAAATATGGTGAAATTAGTAGACCCATATTATATTAGCAATTACAAACAAAAAATAAGCAAGACCCATGCCCTTTTACCAAGCACCCTTCATCAACATATCCCTAGACAAGGAGACATAGCCACTTATGCTAAAGAAAGAAAAAAGTATACCTATAGGGAAATTCAAATTCCTTTTCATTAATTGTAGCAAGAACCCAATATCCAAGCTCAAATTTACAAGTCCAAGTTTGAAGATTGAGAGAATGAATTGTAACACTCTTTCTTTCCTTGGGCGAGAAACTTTCTCCAAAACATAAAACTATTAAAAAATTATGAAAAACTATTCCCAAATTGGATTTTAGAATGTTCCCAAAGCATCATACAGAAATGGACAAAATTTCCCTTTGAGAGTTGTGCGCCGTGACGTGCGGTTTGCATGTATTATTCTGCGCATCACATAGCTCCGCATAAGTGAACCATAGACTTGGATCATACTTGCAGATGCATACAAAGTGGGGTGTAGTTCGCACCAAGCCTTGTGCATGTCGCACGGGCACCACACCCCTTTAAAAAAAATTCTCTTCTCCTGAGCATTCATGTCGAGGGGCGTGCGGACCGCACCAAGGATTGTGCATGTTGCACGAGGTTCGCACCTCAGGTCAAAATCTTCATCTTGACTGATCACTTCACAGTTTAAGTCCTTTTGAGCTGTTTTGGGTAAAATTCCTTGTTTCTTCTATCTTTGACCAAGAGTACCAGCATTAATGTAAATAAAGGCCATAAGAACCTCTAAATCTTCTCAAAACATGGCAATAATTCATGTTTAAAGGCTCAATAAGTTGGTATATTACCGACTTATCAAACCCCTAAACTTGAACTATTGCTTGTCCTCAAGCAAGATACTCATTAGTTAAGGAATGAATTATGCTCTAAAACTCAATCAAGTCACAAAAGGTTAATCTATTCAAAAAACTAAGGAAAATAAAAACAAAAAAGACTTGAACAAAAAACTCAACTACAATGTTCATCTCAATTTGAACCACCACATTATCAAGGCAATTGATCATTTCAAAATCTTTTCAAATGGACTTCTATTCTCATTCAAAATAGGGGGAATTTGTCATTCAAAACAAGATATAAAGCTTCTCGAGTCATTGGCATGGACCATCAAAGTTTGCCTTGAGTTTTGCCATACAACTTATCTCATTCATTCCTCTCAATTGAAATAGAGACTTCATGTTTTAATTCGAGTACGTGATACCACTCACCACAAGAGAGTAACCCACTCACATTCATGCAATTCACAATACAAGGGATCAGAAGAGAACCAAAAAGACTTTCTCTCTCTCAAGGAACTTTAAGTGCACACATATCAAACATAGGCTTGCCCTTCAAGTAAATCGCCACTAATATAGAGTTGCCAAGCTTGAAACTACTAAGGAATATTGGGTTACGACGTTGGCTAGGGGTAAGGTGAGGATTGTATTTTACTCAAGTGAATAAACCTCCCTAATTCTCTTTCTTATCATTATGAACACCGCTCACATTTTTTAACTTTGATGTCACCTTATTTCCTCACACAACCCAAGCTTTTCCCTTTAAATCTTGATCATTCAATCACCTTGTAACACATTCACTTGATAACAACAATCCTTTTATTTTCATCTGATCATTGGTTTGAACTTTTGGAGCAATTTTAAATTCAACATAAGGTGCTACCTTACACTTAATGTGCATTCCTTTTCTACTCCACATTAAGCACATACACCCCCAAACTTAGGCTTTTCCCTACGTTGTCATTTCATTTCCCCCCCAAACATAGGCTTTTAGACTATGTTTCACTTCCAAGGAATTAGGGAGGATGGGTGCAAAGATAAAGCTTCCAAAAAGGGTTAAGGTATCGAACAGGGTGCCAAAGAATAGCCACAATCTCAAAAGGGGTTAACTAGGATTGATGTTAAGGGAAGTCATTTAGGTGAAGTGTCTATTCAAAAAGGGCCTAAGATCATCTTCCATGCTCGGTCACATCTAGAATTTCCCCTTGAATCACATTCAGGGCAAGTTCCAGATGACAAACATGCACGATAATAAAGGTATAGCCTTACCACACACGAATCACCTCACAAGAACTATCAACAAAAGTTTCAAGATCAATTGGGATAAATGACTTTTGACAAGATATTCTGAGTTCATTACACATTTTTTTGTGAATTGATCAACCCATACCAAAAGTGGTCAAGTCATGACAAGAGAATGCTTTCCTCAAAAAATTATTTTCCCTCTTTCCTGTTATTTCCAAAAGCCTCTTGCCAAGATTTTTTTTTGGTGGGTCTATTTTGAGACAAGAAAAGCATGGACTCAAACTAAACTAAAACTTGGCATTTTCCCTTAAAAAATTCGTCTGTCAATCCATTATAGGGAAACACCAACCCAGTTTGACATAAAAACAAAAGAAAAAGAAAATAAAGAAAAAGAAACTAAAGAAAACCATTTGCTCCTTGGTAAATAACTGTGGTATTAAGAAAACCCTTGTAGTTTATTGCTAAACAACTATTAACAAGGCGACTACAGAATTTAAAGCACCCCCAAACACAAATAGAGCATTGGCCTCAATGATATTAAAGCGAAAGAAAAGAGAATACTCCCTGGGAATCATGTGCGAAATACACAGTGTCAGGGGCGAACTGCATTATCAATCGCACCAGCATATAGAGCATTGGTTCCAGTGTTCTGGCAACTGCTATTCAATTAACATACGAGGCACATGTTTTGATGTGCGAAATCCCTCAACAGTCGCATGATGAGTTGAATTTTTCAGTGAAATTGCAAGTGTTCTGGATGATGGTGCAAAACTGACGTGCGACATGCACAATCAATTAGGCAGACTGCACGCCAGTCGCATGCCCAGGCCTCAGACTTATAAGTTTTTGCTAGTGTTCTGTCGCCTCGATTCAAAGTGTTGTGCGATACGCACAATGTGACATGCGATTGCATGGGGTGCCGCACGACCTTATAATTGTTCCAACACCCTTTTGCTTGGTTCCTAACTACAAAGACAACAAAAACAACACACGAAATAATACAAAAAAGAAAAAAAATTTAAAGTAAAGGAAAATGCTTGGGTTGCCTCCCATGAAAGCTTGGTTTAATGTCACGGCTCGATGATGGTACCTTCTATTCAAGGTTCTTCTAGGTAAATGTCTTAGAAGAGTGCGACTTCCTCTTGTATGCCCAAGTACTTCTTCACTCACTACCCATTCACTTTAAAAGTTAGGTTGTTATCATCTTCAAGAAATATTGCACCATTTTGGAAATACTTGACACAATTTAAAAGGGACAGACTATTTGGACTTCAACTTCCCCAGAAAGTTTCAGAGTCTAGAGTTGAACAAAAGGACCCAATCTCCAGGGGAGCACTCTCGCTTGAGAATTTTTTGATCGTTATATGCTTCATGCATGCTTTATAAATTGACGCGCTCTCATATTCCCTCATTCAGAACACATAATTCTCGTTGAGGCCCTCAACTCTAGCATGGGCAGCCTTTTCCCAATCTAAGTTCAACCTCTTCAAATCCAATATTTCTTTATGATCAAGTTCTACTGGGAGGTGGCAAGCTTTGCCAAAGATTATTTGACAAGGAGATATACCAATTGAGGTCTTGTACGCAGTTCGATAGGCCCTTAGGGAATCGTCCTACTTTCAGGCCCAATCCATTCGTTGGATGCTTACCGACTTTTTAATAATAAACTTAATCTCCCTATTGGATACCTCAACTTGTATGCTCTTTTGTTGGTGGTAGCGGGTAGAAACTTTATACTTGACTCAATTATTTTCAAAGAGAGCACTAAACAACTTATTGTAGAAATTTTTACCCCCATCACTAATGATTGCACAAGGGGTGCCAAACAGGGCAAATATATGCTTTTTTAGATAAGTTGTGACGTTTTTTCCTTCATTGTTTGGCAATCCCACAGCTTTAACCCATTTGGAGACGTAGTCCATAACCACAATGATACATTTATTTCCATACAAGCTCACAAATAGACCCATGAAATCAATGCCCCACATGTCAGATAATTCCACTTCAAGGATTGGTGTTAATAGAAGCTCATGGTGCCGATACACGCCCCCTTCGCATTGATATTTGTCATATTCCTTAACCAAATCATCGGCATCTTAAAAGAGAGTCGGCCAATAAAATCCACATTGTAATACTTTTGAATCGTGTGCATACCGCCATGATGACCACCAACAGGTTAAGAGTGGCATGCCTTAAGATTAGTCATCATCTAAATTTCAGGGATGTACCTCCGAATCATTCCATCGGTGAAAATCTTATATAGGTAGGGTTCATCCCAATAGTACTTCTAGACATCATGCAAGAACTTCTTTTTTTGGTGTGAATCCATACCATCTTGAAGTAAATCACTCGCTAAAAAGCTATCGAAGTCAGCATACCATGGTGTAAGATCGTGCAACGAAGCTGAAACACGCTCGTCGTGGAATGAATCATTTATATAAAGTTCCCTTATGGGCCTTCCCTCTTCTTCTAGTCATGATAAATGGTCATCCACTTTATTCTCACATTCATTCTTATCTTTTACTTCAAAATCGAATTCTCGGAAGACTAATACACAACGAATTAGCTGGGGCTTGGCATCTTTC
Source organism: Jaltomata sinuosa (assembly GCA_003996215.1). NCBI lineage: Eukaryota > Viridiplantae > Streptophyta > Magnoliopsida > Solanales > Solanaceae > Jaltomata > Jaltomata sinuosa. The sequence continues at coordinate 5,139 of QJPP01006068.1, read as the reverse complement.
TTAGTCATCAAGTATCTTATTGTTGTATGGTTAGTGTGCACTATGACTTTGGTCCCCAAAAGATATGCCCAAAACTTTTCAATGGCAAAAACTATGGCAAGTACCTCTTGTTCTATCATGGTGTAATTTATTTGAGCCTTATTCAATGTTTTGCTTGCATACTATATTGGGTGGAAGAGTTTCTCTCTTTGTTCACCAAGTACAGCCCCCAAAGCTACACCACTAGTGTTGCACATAAGGTCGAATGATTTTGTCCAATCCAGTGAAATGATGATAGGGGTTAAAGTTAACTTATCTTTCAGAGTGAGGAAGGCATTCATAGAACTACTATCAAAGTCGAATTTGGCTTTTTTTTCAAGCAACTTACACAAAGGATAAGCCACCATTGAGAAATCTTTGATGAAGTGCCTATAGAACTCGACATGACCAAGAAAACTCCTTATCCCTTTTTACTATTTTCAAATGAGGTAGCTTGGATATGAATTCAATTTTGGGTTGGTAAACTTCAAGCCCATATTCGGATATTTTTTGCCATAATACTATTGTCACGCCCTAAACCATGGGAGGCATGACCGACACTCGGAGCCCTAAAAGGCCGAGGGTGTCAAAATAGAGTGTATCTCTATTGAACCTGCTGGGGGTCTGAGACCGAAAAGGTCTCTAAGAATAGCAATTTGAAACATTGAACGCTCAATAGTAGCTAAGCAACTCAAGGCCGACAAGGCTATTATAATAGTAGATAGCTAATAACAAGGCCGACAAGGCCATACCCAATATTGATATACATATACACATCTACAAGCCTCTAGGAGTAAGTAAAATATCTCATATCTAGGACAGGGCCCTGGACTACCCATAAGTTCTACATATACATAACCTGGTAAAAATATAAGCTAGACCTCTGACTCGTCAGCTCCAGGAAGAATGGAGCTTACCAAAATGGTTGAACTTTGCAACTTCTACTGAAGAGGTCTGTCTGGGTATCTGTCTGGACCTGCAGGCATGAATGCACTACCCCCAGACAATGGGGACGTCAGTACGATAATAATGTACTGGCATGTAAGGTAGAAACATAAAAGAAAGTCGCAATTAGTAAATCTGAACAAGATATAATATGAAACTTGTAAACAGTAATTGGTAAGACTCGTTAAGCTCTTTTCTCCTTTATTCATTTAAGAACACAACACATGCATTAACTCACACCGCAACTCACACTTTATAACCCACGCTGAACCACAATAGTGCCTCAGTGCACCCTATATAAATAGCCTTAATATGGCAGTAGCGCCTCGGTGCACACTATGTATATAATGGCCACAAAATGGCAGTAGCACCTCGGTGCACACTATGTATATAATGGCCTCAATATGGTAGTATCACCTTGGTGCAAACTATGTATATAATAGTCTCAATATGGCAGTAGCACCTCGGTGCACACTAACACGCAAACCATGCATAATAAGTGTATTACTAGATTGACCTTCAAAGTTATTCTTGTTATTTATGAAGGTTCATTTAGATAACTTCTTTAGCCTTGGCTTACTAGGTGTTGGACTCAACATACCAAACATATATAAATGGGGATTTTCCTTGCTAACTTTCCTTTTATACTTTATAAAGCTTGATTAGGGATCACAATACAAAGAAGAAACTTGACAAAAGGATAACTTACGTTTCGTGCAAAAAGAATTAGAGTTTTATAAGAAGGCGACTTGAATCACCATAATGTATAACTTAGTTCCTTAAGACTTGTTGAGTTACCAAATCAGCTCTCTAACAACAGAATACTCAAATTCCTTCTTTCGTAGATTTAGAGTTCTATTTATAGATTCATCCCGCTAAGGAATAAAGAAGCCTTAACATACCTCGTTACTTCCAAAGATTGCGCTTACCACAACTTGGACATTCCTTTATTAAGTTTATCTACAAAACAAGGGTATAATGAATCTAATATTAGCTCTTAAACCTGATGCAACTTTCCCAAAATAGTAGCTAAACATTTCCCGGGCAGATTTACGTATTTTGCATTAAATAAAGGTGTCTAATCGCACCTTTCTCCCCTATCCAATACACATCACACACACACCAAACTACTTCCTCAAATAATACAAAAAACATCAAACATCCCCTACACAACTCACCATGCCAAAATACAATAGCAACACATTGAACCCACGGCTTCCGATCGCCGTCCCGTGAGCTCTGAACAACAATTCAACAACAATTGTCCATCCGAACTTCAATCCAAAAATATGATTATGGGAAGAGTACTTACCACACTTGAACGGGTGTTTTTATCCTCTTTTTATTGATGCCTTGAAATGCTTAAGTACCCCCTACACATACACCAACAAGAGAAGAAGAAATCTCTTAATTGTTACACAATTTCTATGTGTTAAATCTTAATAAAGGGGCTGCCATAGTTCATGTCTTTCTTACCATCAATATTCTAGCTATATGTAGTAGATTAATACCAAGATAACAAGTTGTTTAACGCACCTTAAGCTTGAATGAATCTTGATTTTCTTAGAACCCTAAAGGGAGAGAGGGTCTGCCAAAGGAAAGGAGATAAGAGAGAATTTTTTCCAGCTTTTTGTGATCAATATTGATCAACAAAAGGTCTGTATAAAGGGTAATAATAGGCATGCTCAGAGACATGAATCAAACCCAACTAATCATATCAATCTCAAATTCAGAAACTAACAGTCTAGCAGTAACCAATCTCATACTTATCCATAATAGAGAACAATTCTGTAAGTAAATAGCAAAAGTCTACCTACAGTCCCCCGACCGCCCATACAACCGAGGAACACAAACAAGTGAAAACAAACCCTCTGGCATCCCATACTACCGGAGCGTACAATCAGCAAACAACAAACAAGGGTGGAGCCTCAAATAATGAATGAAATGATGCATGAAGGTCTCAAGTGAAATGGTACCTCTGTATGTACCTCCTTCGGTGCCGATCCGGCCCAGCAGGTAGGTTCCATGGAAGGACACCGCCCGTATACCTCTACTCCACCGTATACCCCTCCTTCGGCACACGCAGCCCGTAGCCCCTGGCCCGGATGGCAAGGTCCATGGATGTCCCAGACCCCATACTAAAACTCAGTATCAACACATGTCGTCCGGAAGCAAGTTCGGTATCAAGATAGAGACCCAGTCTCGAATATGCAATGCCCAGACCCTGTCCAGGACTAAAGTAGTAGGAAAATATCTCAAAAACCCCTCCAAAGGTGCCCGGGCATAACCGGGTCTAAACAGTAAAAAGTCATCTCAGGTGCTCGGTCCGACCGAGGCTAAAATCATCTCAAGTAGCAAGAAAACTCAACTAGCACCCCGGCCCTGCCGAGTCTAGCGTGAATCATAAAACTGGTGATTTTAAACATAATTTTACTTCTTTTTATCCAGGAATATTCACAAGTTAAATCAACCATTTCCAAATCATTAACATCAAAAACAGGCCCCCGGGGCCATGCAAGGTTTAGAAAATAGTGCCAGTAGGCCCGAACCCAAAACCATAGTAAAACATGGATAAAACCTCTTTATATTAAAAAAAACGTATGATCACACACAATAGCTGCCCAACAGCTCACAATCAACCTATCGACCCTGCACAGGCCCACAGCTACTCAGCAAGCATAACCAGCCTAGAAGGATAATCCTATGCCCGGGACTCGCGGACATTCCCAAAATCCCACCTTCTATGTTCTAGAGTCAACAAGGCCTCACAGGACCACAAGGGTAAATAAAATATATCGGCAAATACTACAAGCAACGGAGGAAAAAAAGTAGGCGGACATGAATAAAGCGGTCGAGGTCTGTGGTACCAACCTAATAAACCAACCCAAGGATGCCCATTAATACAATTTTATTCTATATATGCGGAGTCTAGGGAAAATAAACCGTAACCTACCTGTCGTCCGACGACAAGCTCGAACCTCTCCGAAAAGAAGCTCCAAAACGAAATCAAACTTGAACTCGGGCTTGAATAACTTGACGTAGAAAATTGATTTCCTTTACGGTGATCCAATAAATTATCAAAATCTTGCCTATTGGAATCAACTTTTAACGTGTCAAATGAATGATATATTGTGGCAATTTTGCACCAAAATTACGTCCCAAAGCAATATTATGCATGTTGGCAGCAATTGATTAACATATATGTCTTATGAACAAAGTGAATGTTTTTTTCACATTAATTAATCAACTAACCACTAACCAAAGAGTCAAGGCATTCATTGGATGCCACCTATTTGTACACTAATTGCTGCCTAACTTTGTTGTACAATGCCTCCACTTCCACGTGGAAGTGGAGGTGGCAACCAATTCTCTCCGTTAGGTATATACTCGGGTATTGCATAAACTCGTGGTAAAATAAATATAACTTTTTAAATATACCATAATTCATAGAAAATTATTTCGAATAAAACCTACTATATTATAATAATAACTTTTAACATAACTAAATTTACAATCTCCGTGAAAATATTAGAATGTATAAAAACCTTATAAAATAAATACATATACAATTATAAAATATCAAAAATATTTTCCATAAATCTTTAAAATATTTTGAAAAGGTAATAATAATATAATTTTCTTCCACATTCGACTTTTAAATAAAATATTTTCAAATACACGCGATGTTAATAAAATTCTTAAATTTAAGTTTGCAACTCACCATCGCACGATTTAGATACTAAAGAACTCTCTTGGAACCCTCCCTTATGTTTTCTCACTGTTTCGGAACTGAAATGGCGTTTTAAAACGTGAAGTTGAGGCTTAAATCGAGTTTAACCAGACCCGGTTCGCGACCCAGTTCGCAACCCGTTTTCTGCCAGACAGTCCGCGGTAAAACTATCATAACTTTTTATTCCGAGATCAGTTGGATGTGAGGTTTTGTGCGTTGGAAACTAGACTCGTAGACCTTCGATTTGGTATTTAGGGGGACTTCTAACTCTTTATATATTAAGATAAAAGCTCCGATACATTTTACCCAAAGTTCAGAAAATTTATTAAAGATCTTACGATAACTTTTGCCGACTTGCTTGACTTCAAAACTTATAATGCGACCAAACAAATGGACCCGACACCGAAATACCGGTCCTGACGAGCCTTAAGTGACTTGGGGCCGCT
>QJPP01006067.1:0-31334 GCA_003996215.1 Jaltomata sinuosa | reverse complement strand
TCGAGGGCGTCCTCGACCCTTAGCTGGAGTGGGAGGCTCATCTTCGCGTGATGCCGATGATCTCATACGAACCATCTGCGGAAGAATGAAGTAGAACAAATGAGATTTCTAGAAATTTCAAGGGTTCCACGCACGACACAGAAGCAAGGAAAGAGTCAAATTTCCTAAAATGTCACTGTAGCCTCCCAAAGATTGAGTAACGGACGTCTCCGCCCCGATCCGCAAGACTCTACTAGACATTGACTCCTATACCGATGACACCGGTGAACCTAGAGCTCTGATACCAAGTCGTCACGACCCGATTTCTCGGTCATGATGGCACCTACAACCCCCAGTAGGTGAACCAATCCCCGTAGCCCAGGACAGTTAGTAATGGGCTACTATCTAACAAATAAGGGAACAAGACGAAGAGAATAGATAACAGGGTTATAAATATATACATATGCGGAAACTAAACCAAACCCCAAGACCTGGTATCATAGTATAGAGCCAAAACAACATACATAGAGTGCAAACAATCCAAAACAATATATACAGATGTCTCTGAATGGTAATAGAGTACATAAAGCAAAAGATAAACTAAAGCTAAGCTCCGATGGCTAAGAGCTCACCCTCAGTCCGAAGTAGTCCCCAACAGATCTCCAAGCATGAATCACAGCGATCTAACAGCGATGGCCCACGCTAGGATCTGCATCAACAGATACAGGGGGTAGGGTAAGCACCAAATGCGAAGCATAAGGTACCGAGTAGGTATCATAGGCCGACTGGGCACATATAAGATAAAAGCGTAGTAACAGACATAATAGAAACAAGTAGTCACAGAAATCAACGAAAGGTACACAGGAACTAGTGTGAATATATACACCATAGGCACAGGTAAAAGTAAGAAATAACGCACCTGGGATCCTTGCAATAACAGTGTATACATAATAAATTTACGAAATGGATGGTATACCGGTAACCTCAAGTGTAAGAAGAGAGAAAGAGTAATGATAGGCATGCTCAGAGACATGAATCAAACTCAACTAATCATATCAATCTCAATCCAGAAACTAACAGTTTAGCAGTAACCAATTTCATTCTTAACCGTAACAGGGAATAATTCTATAAGTAAATAGCAAGAGTCTACCTACAGTCCCCCGGCCGCCCATACAACCGAGGAACACAAACAAGTGAAAACAAACCCTCTGGCATCCCATACTACCGGAGCGTACAATCAATAAACAACAAACAAGGGTGGAGCCTCAAACAATGAATGATATGATGCATGAAGATCTCAAGTGAAATGGTATCCCTGTATGTACCTCCTCCGGTGCCGATCCGGCCCAGCAGGTAGGTTCAATGGAAGGACACTGCCCGTATACCTCTACTCCACCGTATACCCTTCCTCCGGCACACGCAGCCCGCAGCCCCAGGCCCGAAAGGCAAGGTCCATGGAGGTCCCTGACCCCATACTAAAACTCAGTATCAAAACATATCGTACGAAAGCAAGTCCGGGTTCAAGATAGAGACCCAGTCTCTAATATGCGTGCCCAGACCCTGTCCAGGACTAAAGTAGTAGGAAAATATCTCAAAAACCCCTCCAAGGGTGCCCGGACATAACCGGGTTTAAACAGTAGAGAGTCATCTTAGGTGGTCGGTCCGACCGAGGCTAAAAATCATCTCAAGTAGCAAGAAAACTCAACTAGCACCCCGGCCCTGCCGAGTCTAGCGTTAATCATAAAATAAATCATAATTTTACTTTCCCAAGAATATTCACAAGTTAAATCAAACCATTTCCAATTTATTCCCATAAAAAGAACGGGCCCCCGGGGCCATGCAAGGTTTAGAAAATAGTGTCAGTAGGCCCAAAGCCCAAACCGTAGTAAAACATGGATAAAACCTCTTTATATGCATGGAAATGGTATGATCACACACAATAGCTGCCCAGCAGCCCACAATCAACCTATCGACCCTGCAAAGGCCCACAGCTACTCAGCAAGCATAACCAGCCTAAAAGGATAATTCTATGCCCGGGACTCGCGGACATTCCCAAAATCTCACATTCTATGTTCCAGAGTCAACAAGGCCTCATAGTACCACAAGGGTAAGTAAAATATATCGGCAAGTACTACAAGCATCGCAGGAACTAAAGTAGGCGGGCATGAATAAAGCAGTCAAGGTCTATGGTACCGACCTAATAAACCCAACCCAAGGATGCCCATTAATACAATTTTATCCAATATATGCGGAGTCTAGGGAAAATAAACCGTAACCTACCTGTCGTCCAATGACAAGCTCGAACCTCTCTGAAAAGAAGCTCCGAAACGAAATCAAACTTGAACTCGGGCTTGAATAACTTGACGTAGATAATTGATTTCCTTTCCGAAATTAAACATAACATCAAAATATAATTTCTTCCCCACAATTTCCCTCACTCGTGGGTGTAAGTATATACATATACTGAAGAGTTTATAAAATTGCACCTCGTAATGAAACCATGATGAACAGAAGTTGATTATCATATATGTATCATTAACAAATGTTGAACAAAGTGAATGGCTCACAACATTAATTAATCAATTAATTAATTAACAAAAAGTGAAGGCATTAATTAGATGCCACCTATATTTACAATAATTGCTGCACATTCCACTTTACTTCCACGTGGAAGTGGAGTGGCACCACACAATTAATTCTATTCCACTACGTAAGTACTCGGGTATTGCATAAGTTCGTGGTAAAATATATATAGCCTTTTGAATATATCATAATGAATAGAAAATTATTTCAAACAAAACCTACTATATCATAATAATAATTTTTAATATAACTAAGTTTACTATATCCGTTAAAATATTACAATGTATAAAAACCTTATAAAATAAAATATTTTCAAATATACGCGCGATGCTAATAAAATTCTTAAATTTAGGTTGGCAATTCACCATCACACGATTTGATACTCAAAAACTCTCTTAGAACCCTCCTTTATGTTTTCTCACTGTTTCAGAACTGAAATGGCATTTTAAAACGTGAAGTTGAGGCTTTAAATCGATTTTGACCCGACCCAGTTCGCGACCCGGTTTCTGCCAGACTGTCCGCGGTAAAACAGTCATAACTTTTTACTCTAAGATCAGTTGGATGTGAGGTTTAGTGCGTTGGAAACTAGACTCGTAGACCTTCGATTTGGTATTTCAGGGGACTTCTAACTCTTTATATATTGAGAGAAAAGCTCTGAGACATTTTACCCAAAGTTCAGAAAATTTATTAAAGAAACTTACGATAACTTTTGCCGACTTGCTTGACTTCAAAACTTATCATACGACCAAACAAATGGCCCCGGCACTGAAATACCGATCCCGACAAGCCTTAAATGACTTGGGGCCGCTACAAACAAGCTCTAACGGTACAAGGAAAATGTATACGTGGAAATAACCGGAAGGGTCATTACAGGTAGCGTGGATGGATTTATGGAAATGGAGGACAAGCCGCTAGTTCATGGCATAGTGGGTGCCATTCGTCTACCTCCCACTATTGGAAAGTCAGTCTTCCATGTGATGAGCACGATGCTGCATTTAATAAAAATGAAGGGATTGTATGGCGGGCTGGTCAATGAGGATGCAAATCGGCATACTCGAAAATTTGTTGAGATTTTCCATCCCTTCAACATCTAAAATATAACTCAAGAATCAATCTGACTATGGCTATTTCCATTCTCTCTCATGGAATAGGTGACTACATGGCTAGAAGAGCTCCCCGAGGGCTCCATCATATCATAGAATCGGTTAGTTGAGGCCTTTTTGGACCCGTTCTTCCCACCTTCAAGGATGTTATAATTGTGCTACGAAATCACAAACTTCAGACAATTGCCGGATGAGCCTTTGCACGAGGTGTGGTTGAGGTTCAAGAAAAAGTTATTGTTGTGTCTGAACCATGGGCTATGGGATGAAGTTATACTACAAAGATTTAATCGGTCACTTGACTCAATGAATAAATATGTGGCAAACAATATTGCGGGTGGTTTTATCATGGATCAAACATTTGGTCTTACAAAAGTTCTTTTGGATAGAATGACGAAGACAAATAGAGCATGGCACACGAGAGAGGCCAAGGTGACATCGGGTGTCACCACCTCTATCATGACCAATAAAATGAGAAATAAAGAATAAAAATGGGATGAAGCTATGGCTAAGATGATGACTCAAATTGAATTGTTAGCCAAACACATGATGGGTGCCGGAACTAAAAGTGTAAATGTTGTTGGAGCTTATGGAGATAAAATCCATAATGAAGGTGGTTCTTATACATCGGTGGATAAAGAATCTTATTGTTTAATGGCAGGTTATCGCCCGCGATACTGATCTTAGGCGTATTTATACACCTAAGTGTCGTTATGTATGTATATTTAGCTTAGTTTCGAGGATAACTTGAGGCACTATTAAGGTATTTAGGATATAAGTGTTTACTTTGTGCTAACGTACTTGTTTATAGTTTTTAAGGGGCATTGGAACAATTAATGAGTCAAAATGATCAAATAGAGTTTAGATGAGAAGACTAGCTTTATTAACTTTAGTTATGCCTATTCTAGTGTGCTTTGATGAACTCTATTGGATTGTATGTAGTAATGTGTGTTATGAGTTGTTGTAGGAGACCTTTGGAGAAGCTATGGAAGCTAATTGAAGCCTACAAACATCTACAAACCATTCGGACATAAAGAAATATAGGAAGCTTGCGTTGGACGTCAAAAAGGAAAGCCAAGACAGACCCCCGTGCCACAGAAGCTAGGATCCATTTTATTAGCATGGCACGGAGGTAAGCCAGCTGCACGACTACAATTTCTAGTGAGAAGCCACAATTTGTGCATGTCACAACAGTGGCCTGCCATTTTATAGTCGTGTCATGGAGGCATCATGCCATTTTTGTGGAGTGGCACAGAGGCTGGCCTCCGCGATGCCAGGGTGCCATGGACCTTGGTCCGGACTGGTGCAACTTATCCTACACTATAAATAGGACACTTAGCTTCAATTGTAAACACTTCTAGACATTTTTTGATTGCAAGAACACAAGGAGGACACTGCCTTAGGGTTCTTATTCTCTACTTTTTCTTTACTTTATTTTTGTATGAACTACATCAATTTTGTAATCACGAATTAGATTATGAGTGGATAAACACCCTCTTTCTAGGGTTGAGGCTACAACATGATTTCTTGATTATGGTTATATAGTTGGTTTAATTGTTTATCATGTCATGTAAATGTTCTTACATTTTTGTTTCAACTATTCTAAAGCGTCATGAACTTTAGGATAAATCCAAGTCTCAAAATGAATTGACCATAGGAGTTGAGGGACGGAATGAAGAATGTAGGGAGTGTGGATCATATCTTTTATTGTTATTTATCAATTGTAAAGGATGATTTGCAGTTAGGATAGTGATATACCTAAACGCCCCACTTGGTTAACAAAATGGGAAGATAGTTGAATTCATCCGAATTAAAGACTCACATCCCTTCTCAATGATGTAAGTGTGAGATTAATTTTGGTAGATGACTTAGAGGATGACCATTCATCAACCCCGTCGATCAACGATCAAGATAAACACCAACAAAACCATGGGTATGCTTGAATGTGTAGTGAATGCGTCAACCCTGGATCTCTCCATCTATTGTCTACAATCCGAATTCCGCATCATCATTATTTTTAGTATTTAGTTACAAAAACAAAGCTCAAACTCTTGGTTACGAATCATACTTTTTTAACTTCAATAGTAATAATTAAGTTGGGATATTTTTTAAACACCAAGTCCCTGTGGGATCAACATTTGGTACGCAAGAGCCACTTTATTACTTGCACGATGTCACTCCCCGCGCCCCGAGGCTACCCCCTGGGCGTAACACAGGACCTGGGACCACAAGTGCCCCAAGCTAACCCTTGGTCATATCATAACTCAGGTATAATAATTAAGCATAGCAGAAGCATAATACGAATTAGATAACTCAATCCATAAGATAAAATCAAAAGTACATGATTCGACGAAGACCCGAATATCGTCTATGTCTGAAATGGCTCTATACATTACATAAGGAGTTTCTAGGACAAGACCCTATCTAACTCAAAGTACGAAAATAAGTAGTCTAAACAAACTAGAGTCATAACTAGCCCTCGAACAATGAGGAATCACCAACACTGACTGGATATTCGGCTTCGTCTAGCCACGAGCCTGATGGGAAATACCTGAATCTGCATCATCAAGAAGATTCAGCGCAAAATATGCGTCAGTACTACAGAATGTACCAAGTATATGAGATATGCACGATCATGATAAAAACATTCTTAAGGTGAACCTTTTCATAAAGAAATAGCATAGGAAAATTATCAAGATATAAGACATAAAACATGAATTACGGTTAAAATTCAAAGTATGATCTCATATAAATTCAAAGCTTGAAAATAATCATGTGGGAGTTTCTCTTAACCGACATAAACCATGCTAAGCTACATGGAGTCCAGTATCATGCACCCACACTAAAATTATTGTTCTAAGTGGCCAAAGTTAGAACCATGTTCATAAGGATCCTGTCATAAGCCACGGAGGGCAACATACGGTGGCAACATAGTTTTGGACTTGGATTATCTAGAACCCTCATCGTCTCAGTGCTAAATACTACTCCCAAAACATATAACATAAGTCTCACATTCATGTGACATATCTAGATGTCAAGCTTTTTCATAAGCATGTTCATACCCCGGATCTTCATACTACTCACGAACCTTGGTTTAGAAAATGATTTATGAGCATTGATGGCACATCGAGTGTCTTTCATTGCATAATAATTCATAACTTGAAAACTTGCATGGCCTTAGTTCAATTTCATAATAACATATACTTTCATAAAACATAGGAACTAGGCATGCACTTGCTTGAAATTCATGAAATCATGCTATCATTTTTCCCAATTTGCTTAAATCAATTCATGCTTGTAGGATTTACCATAAAAATTGTCAAAACGATCTCACTTAGGAGTTAAAAGGGTGGGTAATGGCAGAAATACCCTTGGGACTTAATTAAGAAAAAGCTTATTTAAAACTCATCTTCAAGTTCCACGGGTCCCATCCACAGACCATAGAACTAACCACAGCTCGTAGACTGGAGTCGTGGTTCCTGAGAAAGAGTTTCAAGCTGCAAATGAGTTCCTACGACTCAACAAGATGACCCGTAGAAACTTCTATGAGTCGTGGAACCAATTCGTGGTTTCAGGGAAAATGACTACACTCTGTCTGAGTTCCACAGGTTGGTTCCACGAACCGTGAGACTGACCTGTGGTTCTCAAACTTGAGGGTGGTCTACAGGGCTGGAATCACGAGTCCCTTCCACGACTCGTCAAACTTTCCATGGCTCGTGGACTCGACTCATGATCCCTGGGAGTTCAAAATTTCAGCAAGTTTTCTGAGTTTAAAAGCTGGATCAATTTTTGGGGTGTTACAATATCTCCCCCTTGGGATCATTCATCCTCGAATTAAGACTAAGCAAGTGAAACTGAAGAGAAAACAGCTCAACCAGCAACAAACATGGAATTCAAGGAATAAACATGAAAACTGGACTATTCAACTTAAAACATGGTTAAATCAACTTCGAAAATATGAATGCATGCTAGGATCATAAGAGTAACTGATGGAATAGGATTGGAGGAACATACTAAGGATGAAACTATTACCTCAATTTAGAGTAGAATAGGAAGGAAAGAAATGAGGGTACTTGGATTTCATGGCTGATTCCGCTTCCCAAGTAGCTCCCTCAACAAGCTGATTTCTCCAAAGAACTTTTACCAAAGCGACTTTTTTGTTTCTCAACCTCCGAATCTAACGATCAAGGATCTCTACAGGAACCTCCTCATAGGTGAGACTATCCTTCATACCTACATCCTCCAAGGGAACAATCAAGGGCGGATCACCAACACACTTCTTCAATAAGGAAACATAGAAAACTGGATGAATCGCTTCTAAATCTGATGGCCAATCCAACTCATAAGCAACCTTACCAACCTTCCTCAGAATCTGATAAGGACCTACAAAATGGGGACTAAGCTTTCCTTTCTTGCCAAACCTCATCACACCCTTCATGGGTGACACCTTTAGAAAACCCAATCATCAACTTCAAATTCTAATTCCCTTCTCCTCACATCCGTGTATGATTTTTATCGACTCTGAGCGGTCTTCAACCTCTCCCTAATAGGCTGAACCTACTCCATGGTCTCGTGCACCGAATCTGGGCCAATCAAAGATGCCTCACCTACCTCAAACTAACCAATAGGAGATCTACATCTCCGACCATAAAGTGCTTCGTAAGGAGCTATCTGGATACTAGAGTGAAAGCTGTTGTTTTAGGCAAACTCGATAATAGGTAAGTGATCATCCCAATTACCTTTGAAATCAATCACACAAGCCCTCAACATATCCTCCAAAGTCTTAATTGTATGCTCTGTCTGGCCATCTGTCTAAGGGTGAAAAGCTGTACTAAGCTTCACCTGAGTACCAAGACTTTTTTGAAACGATCTTTAAAACTGAGAGGTAAACTGAGTACCTCTATCTGAAATGATGGACAAAGGAACACCATGCAATCTAACTATCTCCCAGATATAGAGTCTGGCATAATCATCTGCTGAATCTGTAGTCTTAACAGCTAAGAAATGGGATGATTTAGTCATCCAGTCGACAATCACCCAAATCGAATCATGTTGCCTTTGAGTACGAGGCAAACCTGTAATGAAGTCCATATTGATCGCTTCCCACTTCCAAGTAGAAAGGTCAATATCCTGAATTATGCCACCCGGTCACTGGTGCTCTACCTTCACTTGCTGACAGTTGGGACACTTAGCCACAAAACTGGTTATGTACCTCTTCATACCATTCCATCAATAGACTTCTCGTAGGTCACGGTACATCTTGGTGTCACCGGGGTGAATGGAGTATCTGGAACTATGAGCCTCAATCAAAATTTGTTAGCGCAACCCATCTATATCTAGCACACATAGTAGACCCTGATAACGAAGTACACCATCTCCCACTTGGGAGAAAACCTCAACCCTTTGCTGATAGACTGCACCCTTAAGCTGAAGTAAAATGGGATCACTGTCTTGCTTTGCCTTCACTTCAGCTACCAAAGATGATTCGGAACCATTCTGGATAATAACACCACCTCCTGTCGAGTCCATAAGGAGAACTCCCAACCGAGCTAGCCTATGAACCTCCTTAACCAGTTCCTTCTTCCCGTCTTCGACTGAAGATACACTACCCATAGACAATCTACTAAGGGCATCCGCCACAACATTGGCCTTACCTGGATGGTAAAGTACACTCATGTGGTAAAGGCTCTTATGATCGGTGAATACATCCACATGCACCCCATATAAGTAATGTCTCCAAATCTTCAAAGAAAAGACCACGACTGCCAAATCAAGATCATGAGTAGGGTAGTTTTTCTCATGATTCTTAAGCTATCTCAAAGCATAAGCAATAACTTTACCACACTGCATCAAAACACAACCCAAACCAATCCTAGAAGCATCACAATACACACCAAAATCATCTAGGCCCTCGGGTAGAGCTAACACTAGAGTTGTGGTCAATCTAGTCTTCAATTCCTGAAAGTTCTTCTTACATAGATCAGACCACTTGAATTTAACCTTCTTCTGAGTCAATTGGGTCAAAGGGGCAGCAATGGAAGAAAACCCTTCCATAAATTTCCTGTAGTAATTAGCAAAACCCAAAAATCTTCTAATATCAGATGGGGAAGTGGCTCTAAGTCAGTTCTTTACTGCCTCTCTCTTTTGAGAATCAACCCGAATACCATCTTTAGTCACAATATGACCCAAAAAAGCAACAGACTGCATCTAAAACTCACACTGCTAAACTTAGCAAATAACTGCCGGTCCTTGAGAGTTTGCAACACAACTCTCAAATGGTCCACATGTTCCTTCTCACTCTGAGAGTAGATAATAATATCATCAATGAAAATAATCACAAACATATCTAGATACTGCTTGAACACGCGGTTCATCAAATACATAAAAGCTGCAGGAGCATTCGTTAGACCAAAAGACATCACAACAAATTCATAATGACCATACCGAGTCCTGAAGGCTGTCTTCGAAATATCACACTCTCTAACCCGAAGTTGATGATAACCGAATCTAAGGTCGATCTTGGAGAAGAAACTAGCACCCTAAAGCTGATCGAACAAGTCATTAATCCTAGGAATGGGATACTTATTCTTAATTATGACCTTGTTCAACTGACGGTAGTCAATACACATTTTGAGGGAACCATCTTTCTTTTGCACGAATAAGACTGGAGCACCCCATAGAGAAATGATAGGCTTGATGAAACCTTTATCAAGAAGATCCTTCAACTGATCCTTTAACTCCTTAAGTTCTGTAGGGGCCATTCTATAGGGAGGGATAGAGATAGGATTCGTATCTGGAAGAAGATCTATCCTAAAGTTGATTTCCCGCTCGGGAGGGACTCCAGGTAAATCCTCGGGGAATACTTCTGGGAATTCATTCATAATGGGACAGACTAAAGGGGTGGAGTTTTGGACTCCGTGTCCATAACCTGAACTATATGATAAACATACCCTTTTGAAATTATCTTCCTAGCCTTAAGATAAGATATGAAATGACCTTTCGAGGATGGGGGACTACCTTGCCATTCTAAGATGGGTTCATATGGAAACTTGAAACTGACAACCCGAGTACGATAATCAACAGAAGCATAACAAGCATGTAGTCAATCCATACCAAGAATAACATCAAAATGTGTCATCTCCAACTCTACTAAATTCGCTGAAGTGACTCTATGAAGGACCGAGATAGGGCAATATTGCTAGATTCTTTTGGCTAGGACTGACTCGCCAATAGGAGTAGAAACATAAAAGGGTTCTAAAACCAATTCAGGATATACTTCTAATTTGCATGCTATATAAAGGGTCACAAATAATAAGGAGGCACCGGGGTCCAACAAACCATACATATCGAAAGAGAAAACTTTTAACATACTAGTAACAACATCTGGGGATCCCTCCTGGTCCTGACGAGTGGACATAGCATAAAGGCGGTTTTGGCGCTGACCACAAGAGCTAGAAGTTGTGCCCTGCTGGGCTGGTCGACCTCCTAGGGCTGCTGGAGAAGACTGAGCCCTAATACCTCCCTTCCCCTTCTTAGCTGAAGGGCAGTCTCTAATCATGTGTCCAACCTGTCCACACCCAAAGCATGCACTTATGCCCAAATGACACTCTCCTGGGTGAGTCTTCCCATACTTGCTGCAAATGGAGTGGGAAGATTCCTTAGCAACACTCCCCTGACACTGTGAATAGAAACCAGAACCTCTACTAGTCTGATCATGACGAGGCCTCTGGGCCTGGGTAGGAGCACTAGCAGAAGAATGAACAGGTCCTGATGACTTCTTCTAGAAGAAGGAGCGATGTTTGCCACTGGACCTCTGATGACAAAAACCTAAACCCTCGGATCTAGCCCTCTTGTTCTCCCTAGCCATCTCCCTAAGCTTGTCTCCCTTGATCTGGTGAGCATGGGCCATGAGTTTGGAAATGTTCATATCACTCAACAACATAGCAGACCTACACTCCTTCTTCACCAAATCTGAAACCCCATAGATAAACTTACTCATCTAATCATGCGGGACTGCTACCATAGAGAGGGCATACCTAGATAACTGAGTGAACTTCAATCTATACTCCTGAACAGTCATAGATCCCTGTATCAAGTTCACAAACTCCTCAGTCTTCGCTTGCCTCAACTCTCGGGACCGGTCAAAGAAGGCACTCTCGAAACACTCCCAAGTCATAGGGATCTCGTCCCTAGCTCTAGATTCCTTCCATTATGTGAAATAGATATGAGCCACATCTTTGAGTTGATAGGATGCCAACTCAACACAATCAACCCCAACCACTTGCATCACATCAAAGGTTTTCTTCACTTCATTAATAAAATTTAGCAGATCCTCATTCACCTTCGAACCCTAAAAATCTGGCGGGTTCATATGAACAAAATCATGAACTCGGGCTGCTACACCACCTTGAGGGTGGACATGGATAGGAGCCGGCTGGTTGGCCTAAGCAGGCAAGGTCTGGGCTAGCAAATGGATAGTATTTCTAAACTCCTCATTCGTGACCTCGAGGGTCAGAACTGGAGGAGCGGTATTCTGAGCGGCTCGGTGAGGCATAGCACATCGAGGCATAATCTAAAATGTACAAGCTAAGGATTAAAGGAACATTAGAGTTAAGCTCTATCGCACGATATGATCATGAAAAAAATGAAGTTTTCTAAGACACTTCATAGCTTCCCTCTCATATGTGTGGCGCGCTTCACAAGAGACTTTACTCGATGCAGCTTTCAGGCATCCTAGGACTCTTGAACCTGAGGCTTTGATACCAAGTTTGTCACGCCCTGAGGCTACTCCTGGGCGTAACACAGGACCTGGGACCATAAGTGCCCCAAGCTAACCCTTGGTCATAGCATAACTCAGGTATAATAATTAAGCAGAGCGGAAGCATAATACGAATTAGATAACTCAATCCATAAGATAAAATCAAAAGAACATGATTCAAACAAGACTCGAATATCGTCTATGTCTTAAAATCCTCTATACATGACATAAGGAGTTGCTAGGACAAGACCCTAGCTAACTCAAAGTACAAAAATAAGTACTCTAAAATAACTAGAGTCATAACTAGCCCTCGAAACAATGAAAACTCACCAACACTGACTGGATATCTGGCTTCGTCTATCCACGAGCCTGATGGGAAACACCTAAATCTACATCATCAAGAGGATGCAGCATAAAATATGCGTCAGTACTATAGGATGTACCGAATATGTGAGATATGCATGATCATGATAAAAAGATACTTAAAAAATTCTTAAGGTGAACCTTTTCATAAAGAAATAACATAACAAGATTATCAAGATATAAGACATAAAACATGAAGTACGGTTAAAATTCAAAGTATGATATCATATAACTTCATAGCTTAAAAATAATCATGTGAGAGTTTCTCTTAACCGACATAAACCATGCTGAGCTACATGGAGTACAGTGTCATGCACCCACACTAAAAGAGGTTGTCCAAACCGGCCAAAGTTAGAACCATTTTCATAAGGATCCCATCATAAGCCACGGGGGCAATTTACGGTGGCAACGTAGTTTTAAACTTGGGTTATCGAGAACCCTCATTGCTCGGTGCTAAATACTACTCCAAAAATATATAACATAAGGCTCACATTCATGTGACATATCTAGATGTCAAGCTTGTTCATAAATATGTTCATACCCTGGATCTTCATACTACTCATGAACCTTGGTTTAGAAAATGATTCATGAGCATTGATGGCACATCGGGTGTCTTGCATTGCATAATAATTCATAACTTGAAAATTTGCATGGACTTAGTTCAATTTTATAATAACATATACTTTCATAAAACATAGGAACTAGGCATGCACTTGCTTGAAATTCATGAAATCATGCTATCATTTTTCCCAATTTGCTTAAATCAATTCATGCTTATAGGATTTACCATAATTGACCTTTTACTCATGAAATAGGAACCCATATGTAAAAACTCATGCAAAATCATGCAATTTAATGAAATTTCATAATAAAATCATGAGAAGGTAATTTATAGCAAAACCCATAAGAATTGGGTAAGAACCCTAATTTGAAAGTTCATAAAATCACAAATTAAAATCTGGGGCTTTGGACACAAGGGTGGAAGGAACCCATTGTTAAATACCCACATACCTTGATTGGAGTTAACCCAATTGAAATTGAAAAGATTAGGAGACTTGGACTTGGAGCTTGAGACCTTGAGCTTGAAAGAGTTCTTTTCCCTTTTGGGAGATGAATTAGGTAATGAGAAGGGACTTAGGCTAACAGGTTCAGAATTCATGCTAAAAATTGTCAAAACGACCTCACTTAAAAGTTAAAAGGGTGGGTAATGGCTGAAATACCTTTGGGACTTAATTAAGAAAAAGCTGATTTAAAACTCGGCTTCAGATTCCACGAGTCCCTTCCACGGACCGTAGAACTAACCACGGCTCGTGGACTGGAGTCGTGGTTCCTGAGCCAAAGTTTTAGGCTGTAGATGAGTTCTTACGACTCAACAGGACATCCCGCAGAAACTTCTACGAGTTGTGGAACCAATTCATGGTCTCAGGGAAAATGACTACTCTCTGTCTGAGTTCCACGGGTTGGTTCCACGACCCGTGGAAGCTTCCACGAACCGTGAGATGGACTCGTGGTTCTCAGACCTGAGGGTGGTCTGCAGGGCTTGAATGACGAGTCCTTTCCATGACTCATGGAACTTTCCACGGCTCGTGGACTCAACTCGTGATCCTTGGGAGTTTAAAATTTCAGCAAGTTTCTGAGTTTAAAAGCTGGATCAATTTCTGAGGTGTTACACACGACCAAGTACACTTGCGTGTGCACTTGGGAGCAACAAATTCTTGGTCCCATTGCCGGGAACCTAAAAATTAGCAACCTTCTAATTTTTGGTTTTTACTATTTTGTTTGATAAGTGCTAGTAACTTGGTCTTAGCTACTTTTGTAGGTACAAGTTTTAATCTCGAGCAAGATGGAAAGGGATAAGGAACTAGTTAATTCACTTCCTAAACCTGAGCCACAGTTGCACCAAGCAAGGAGAGAAGCAACACTTCTAAATCCAATCCCGCAAGTTTAACACGCAGAGACTATTCCTGCAATCATG
This sequence comes from Jaltomata sinuosa, assembly GCA_003996215.1. Classification (NCBI taxonomy): domain Eukaryota; kingdom Viridiplantae; phylum Streptophyta; class Magnoliopsida; order Solanales; family Solanaceae; genus Jaltomata; species Jaltomata sinuosa. The sequence goes on along the minus strand of QJPP01006067.1, from coordinate 16,576 downwards.
GTAGAGGAACCACCACCAGCCCGTAGGACAGTGCACAAAGTGGAAATCCCACTCGCAACTAATATGACCTCCTGCATTCAAAAACCAGCCGCATGAGGCAGATTTGAGATGGAACAGAACATGGTGCATTTGTTACACATAAGCGGGCAGTTTACAAGGTTGTCACATGAGGACCCACAAGTTCATCTCCAAAATTTTCTGGAGATTAGTGACACGTTCATTCCCACATGAGTCTCCAAAGACTATGTGAGACTCACACTTTTCCCATTCTCACTGTTGACACCCAATTTTTACCTTCCACATTACGAATTAACCTTGAGCCTTTTTTGATGTCTAAACAATTTTTGAAAAATAATTGTTTTGTGAAAAAGAATAAAATATTTTCAAGTTAGCCTTATAATAGTCTTGAGTAAGAATTTATAATTTTCATATTTAATTATGTGTAATTTATATAAGTTTACTTAAAGAACTTTTTTAAAGTTTAATTTCATAAGAAAATCCTTTTGAAAGATTAGACGTTTGATTTTCCTCTAAACTAATTCAAAATGAGAGGTTAATTGAATAAATTAATTTCATAAATTATGAAAGAGGTAATTATGTGTTGAAAATAATAATTATTATCTCGAATTGTTTAAACTCATTAAAGCTCGAGATTAAGTGTAATTAGATCGTCTTTATCCCTAGTCTAGCCTGAATCCTTAAAACTATTTAAATATCGGTGGAATTTCCCTATCTTTAAAATTTGGCTATCTCCTAAAGATAGAAATGGCCATATTTGGCAAATGTGGCCATTATCTAAATAGACCCTTCACCACCTCCTTATCTCTGCCAGTGATTTGGGCTGAACCAATTGACCCGCCAGGCCCAACCCTTCTTTTCCCCTATCCGCCTGCCCCGTCTGTCCCAACACACCCTTCTCACCTTATACCTTCTTTCCCCTTTTCTCTCAAACACATAAGCAACCAAACACCTCCTTATCTCTCCTATCTCCCCCTTCGTACAACACACCAGACAAACCCTAAATATTTCCCCAACGTTCCTTAACGCCAACAGCGACAACAATGCTGAAACACAGGCACAACACCTACAAACGACACTTCTCAGCTTCGAGATTCCGTAAGTTTTCTCTCTCCCCATCAAGATGACGATCTGTCAAGCCAGAACATTCTAGATTTTGCCTTATGTGGCGATTTCTCCATAAAATTCATGGAAATTAGTATGAGTTTTAACCATTTCCTTGCTGGCCAGGTTTATCCCGTTAGGGATTTCAAATTTTCCCCAAACAAATTTCCCAAAAACACCTATGTTCCCCCCCCCCCCCCCAAATTTGCCCTAGAATTTCCTATTTAAACCTCTCATGAGGAAAGGATTAAGGGCTAGCTTTTGGATCTGCAGTTTCTTTTTGGAGAACCACTCTCTAGAGCTCGGAAAGACAAAATGTTTCAGAAAATGAAAGCTCAAAAACTCTGGAAAAATCGTTGCTAAATTTTGGTGGGAAGTCGATTCCGATGAAGAAAGCTCATTTGTCCAGTTCGCGCTCCGAAGAAAGTAAACACCCTTTCTTTTCTTCTTTTTCTTTTCTGTGTATATCTATTTTTTAGCTTTATATAGAATCGTGTTCTTAGGAAATTCTAGTATTAGGCTGGTCATTATGAGTTCTGTTATCTTTGAATTGTCGGGTTTTTGTTGGTCTTATTTGAAGTAATGTGACTGTGGTGATGGAATTTTTTTTATAAAGGTTAAAGTTTTGCTTGTATGAATTTGCTATTTGTGCTCCTATAAGCATTGTTTTTGTTGGTGCAAGGATTTCCACTTGAAAATAGTTTATCAAGCATATATGAGGTCGGTGGATGATATTTGCTCTCTCTCTGTTTAGTCTAAATTCAATGATTCTGTTTCATGGTGTAACGGATGATTTCCTTTTGGTCCGAATCTAATCTCTATCTACAATATGTTCCTTATGGTGTGTAAATTTTGTTTAAGCATAACTGTATCCTACTACTTTAGAGAACTGATCTTTCAAATGTTTCGAGTTCAATCTCATTGAACAAATATCGTATAACTGATAGTGTGGTTTCGTCTTGATAATAACGTATTGACCTATATTGGTTTCGAATAAGCTTTGTTGTGTATTTACGTTTGCTTAGTCATCACCCTTTCCCTTTATCCTTTAAGAGGCATGTCTAAGATCCTGTAAGTCAATTGCTCCTTTGGATGTATTATTTACTAGGTGTAATAGTATAGCTCACGAAATCCGTCCAATCTGTCTTGCTATCCCTCGAATCTTGACTAAATCACATACCCCCTTTCTTTTGAAGAATGAATGTGTGTTGCTGAACCAGGAATATGTGATCTTGGATACATATTCTTCTCCGACTTAAATTCCAGAACTATTTAGGTGTTGTGTTTACAAGTCATCTCTCTTGAAAATGTGTAGGGTCTTTGTCACATCTTTTAAAACTGCCAAGTAGTCCTAAAAGGAGTAAATTTTATCTCGTCTGGATCTATTTAGAGCCTTGGTTCATGTATTCAATAGGATCAATAAGTCCTTGATGTTAGTTTTCTATGGCCTGTCGCGAAGCCCATGTTTATTATACTTCTATCCATGACGTTTCAAATTTTTCCTTTCTATGAACAATCTGCTGAATCTCTAATTGAGCATATGATTTGTTTTCTCATGATCTGTGAATTGCTTGGGTCAAGATGTTGGAAATTGGTTCTAATCCTTCTCTTTTCTTCTTTGTGCATGTGATATCTTGGAGTCCATGTGGACTCCTCCCCGTTGTTGCATTTCTTGTTGGGCTAAAACCCACACCTTGCTTTGAGTCAAATCTAGTCGAGTCCTAAAGGGACTAAAATATAAGGCGTGGAGGAGAAGACATATAGGTTTCGGAGTCAATATACACTGCTATACAGCTTGTATATAGGATGATATACAAAGAGAAGAAATGGGCCAAAGTCCATAAATTGAAGCAGTAGCAATCAGCCCAACGGACCAGAATTGGAAGAAAAATGGACTAAAAGTTCAACAGTGGAAGCAGTGGGCCTAAAAGCCCAAGTTAGATTTAGGACAGGGTTTTGGACTCAAAGTCCAAATTGTTTAAGCCCAATGGCTTAAATTCTTCTCTTATCTCTTTAACTCTTTATATTTTAGTATTATGTTGTATTATTTGGACTAACTTTAGCTTAGTCGAATTTCCCCTAAAAGAAGATCATTTCTTGTTTTAAAATCTTCATTTCTGCCAACGGATAAATTTCTTTAGCTAATTGTTCTCTTCAAACTTCAAATGCGAGAATGCTCTTTTAAATGAATTCATCACTGTTTTGTTTTAAAAATCATTATTAGGTTTAAAGTCGCGCTTAGCTCTAAGTTAAAATACCTAGTTGCATTTACTGTCTTCCTAAATCAAGTTAAAAACAAGATAATTTTCTCAAATTAAACAAATCAAGTTTTTTTCAAAAAAGTTAGTCAAAATTAAACAAAAAGTCTTTATCCGTTTTAGACTTTAAAATTTTTAAGTTTTTCTTGGTTTTTACTTTTATAAAAACTAAGTGGCGACTCTTTCTTTTAAATTGAAAACGTTTTGAAACTTTAACTATATTTTCGAAATTGATTTTAAATACAAGTCAATTTCCCATAAAACAGAAACGACGACTCTGTTGGGGATAATTTAACTAGGTTCTAACCTCATTGTTTGCAACTAACTTATTTGACTAACTATTCGAATTGTAATAATTAGTAACTTTATTGCTTTCCTTATTTGTTTAATTTTCCGCAAAATATAAATTGTTCATGGTATTTTTCGCCTCTCTTAGCAAAGCATTAGAATGCATTAGGGGTAAAAAGGCGATTATGCAAGTATTTGCAATTGTTCTTGACAAAACACACAAATTTCAAAATAGACGAGTGAAGTAGTTGACCCGCAATCGGTTAACGGTCACTTGTTGTTTTAGCCTTGGTTGTCCGCCTGGGTTCCCGGTCAATTTCGAAACCTATTCTAGAAACTTAGGATAGAGCGAAACCAAATCCCGAAATAGGCATTGTCCTAAGAGGTCTTAATATCCAAGGGATATTAAGTCCATTAGTAAGACCACCTTGTGTTTGAAAGGGCCCACAGCCCAAAAGAATAATCATCCCCTATGTGCTCAATTCAAGGATATGATGTCGACTTGTACAAACCATTGTCCCTCGGGATTGGTATACATTTAGATAGTCTTTTATTTTTGGAAGATTGTCATCCGAAAGGCATTCGGAATTTGCAAGAAGTACAAGAAGTTTGAGAACGAAGGACCAACCACGACGGCCTAGTTTAGGATTGTACCCCTGCATGGGACTGATTTTATGTACATTCCTTTTTCTCGAAATTTTTTACCCCCATTTAATTTAATCAATATGTATAAATACATTTTGGGGTAATGGAATGTTTACAAATGACATACACATTCTTCAATTCGTTAGGCCTACCTTTGGCATGAAAAGGTCACATATCTGTAAAGGACGTGTTATGAACTGTTGTGTGATATAACTGTCTTACGTGCTTATGTGCATTGCTCAAATCAAAGGTGAATTGATCCACGCCTATTTTAATATTTTTAGAACCCATAGGCAAGATAAAAGCCCACCGTGCAAAGTTCGACCAAAATCGCTCTTGGAGTTCTTCAAATTTTCCCAGAAAAAAATAAAATCCAAAGACTTCTTAAAACCCTTTTAAGTCTTGTTCAGAAAATGAACTAACCCTATCCAAACTGCATCCTTTCAGGGCCCGTCCCCTATCCTTAAGAAATTTTCATTTCCCCACTTTGACAAAATATGCCAAAGAATTCGGAAGATACATCAAGTGCTGAAGACTCGACAAGTCAAATCCCCTGATAAAGTCTACCTACCCAAAATCGATGGGAAAATTCTTGTCCATCAAACCCTCGAATCAATAATCACCCGTGGATCAATTTGCCTTGATGAAAAGCAATTTTATGTGCTTAATGCAATTCTTAGGTGTTTATTTCCAGTCAGATATTCTGTCTTATTTATCATTAACGGGATCTAACATATCGGCCTTTGAGTTGTTTTACTTCAACAGGTAATAGAAACTGATATGTGTTGACAAAACTACTTCACCCGCTCAAAGGCACAAATAGATTCCTCATCTAACCCTCGCTTCGCTAAGGGTAAAATGACTGATAGTAAAGAGGAGAACGCTTTGGCTGTAAGAGACAATGTTATTGCTGAACAGAGTGAAATGATTGTCGAATTGGCAAGGAAGCTAGAGAAAATGCAAGAAGAGGTACAGAAAGCCAAAGATATGGCTAGCTTGGCTATTGCCGCTAACACTCCAAATCTGGGCACCTCTCAGCCTCCTCTCCAAATCCCTCCGCTCAATTCCCCGTTAACCAAAAACCATCCAAGAAATATCCCTCCTGCCTCCGCACCTAGACCTTCCAATGAACCTCCCTCCAGTAATCCCCCTCATATCGGATCCTCCTATCAAATCCATACTCCTCCTATCCAGCATACTAACCAGAGCAACATCTCAAGTGCCTACAATTCACAAAATCTCTCGCTAATTTTTCAAAATACACCACTGAGTGCCTATAACTCTCAGAATAACCATCCTAACATCATCAATCCACAGAACTATACCCCCACACACCCAAGTGCCATTCCACATGTCCATCCTCCACTTGTCCAGAACCTTCCACCTCCTGCTTTCCATGCTATGGTAGAACCATACATTGCCCTCCCGGAAAGCCCCGATCTTGATCACTACGAGGAGAAAGAGAATAATTTGAGGGCCACAAAGAAGAAGCATGAGTATGACATGGCGCAAATAAAAGAAGAGCTAGCCAGGATCAAGGAGTTTCGAGGCATGTCCTATGAAAAGGACTATGACTACGATGATCTATTTATCCATCCAGAAATGGACCTACCAGACAGATTCAAGATTCCCAAGTTCAAGACCTTCAATGATGTGGTAAATCCCGAGGCTCATTTGAGAAGCTATTATGACCAAATAGTTGGCACATGGAAGAACGATGCTCTGTTAATGAGGCTGTTAAGTCGAAGTCTGAACAGAGAGGCTTTGGAATAGTTCACCTCGCAGGAATTGAAGAAGTGGTCTAGGTGGAGTGATCTAGCTAGAGACTTTGCTCAAAGGTTTGCATATAACATGGAAGTTGTCCCGGATCGATACTCTCTAGGTCGCATCAGGCAGAAATCAAATGAGGACTTCCTAGATTATGCCTATCGATGGAGAAAGAAAGCGGAGAGAGTTCGCCCTCCTATGACCGAAGAAGAGATAAGTGTAGTGTTTATGCGCTCTCAAGAGTCGGAGTTCTATGACAAAATGATATCAATAGTAAAAGCAAAATTCGCCGATCTAGTTAAGATTGGTGAAATTATTGAAGAAGGTCTTCGTAGCGACAAGATTGCCAAGGCCTCGGCATCCGCAGGATCGACAGGATTTTCCAAGAAGAAGAGGGAAGAGGTATCTTCAGTGTCCTCCAGTCCTAGCACAAAACCAAAGAATCCCTTTGGAGCCAATTATAAAAAATCACTTGTTCCAATGACCCCTCCCCCAGCTCCACAAAACCCTCAACCAATTTACTATACTCAACCTATTTACCAAGCTCCACAACCAAATGTGCATCCCATATACCAAGCTCCATAACCAAATATGCAACCCACGTACCAAGCTCCTCCCCAGAACTTTTAGGTATATCAAAAGGCTCCTTAGAACCAGAACAATCGCCAGGTTTCTCCTCCCTCTAATATCAATCTCCTTCGCCCTATTCTAGAAAGGAAAGTTCCTCAAACTCTTACCCAGCTGGCTGAAACCTGAACTCAGTTATATGAGAGATTGGAAGCTGCCGGATTTATCCAGCCCATTCCACCCAAACCTGCAAATCCTGACTCTAATTTATTCAGGGCTGACCGACATTGTGCTTATCATTCCGGAGGAGTCGGACATGATACCAAAGATTGCATTAACCTGAGGCACAAAATTTAGGATTTGATTTATCAAAGAGTGGTCACACTACAAACAGCACCGGCCAATGTTAATAACAACCCGCTCCCGAATCACGGAGGAGCCACTAATAACATGATAGAGGCGATGAAGAATGGGTTGTGAGCAAGTCAATAGTGCTGGTTAGCCCTAAAAAGTAGGAAATGCCAGAAAACGCTATAGCTACTTTGAGTATTGCGGAGCTACCCTTTGAAGGGTTAATGCGCAACAAGGCCTTGCACGTCACTGTTAAATGTCAAGAAAAGATTATAAAAGGAGTTTTGATTGATGATGGTTCGGGTCTAAATATTTGCCCGCTATCCATACTAACTAAGTTAGCCTATGATCAAGGAAAGATTTGCCAGAGTAGGATCAACGTGAGAGCCTTTGATAGGGGTCAAAGGGACACTATCGGAAAGGTCAGTTTGCACATCTAGATGGGACATGCCGAGTTCCAAGTAGAATTCCAAGTCATGGATATTACCACCAGCTACAACTTGCTTTTAGGAAGACCATGGATCCATGAAGCTGGATCCATGCTCTCAACTTTGCATCAAATGGTAAAGTTCATCTGGGAAGAACATGAGGTGGTGATCCATGGTGAAGAGAGTCACCTATGCCTCCCTAATGGTTGTGTCCCTGTGATTGAAGAGGTCCCAAGGGGGAGCGATTTCTACATAGTAGAGATCATAAATGCCACCAGAGAGGATCTTGCTCCTCAAATTCCCATGCCACCCATCTATAAAATGCTTGCAACCACGATGCTAAGGAGCGGGTACGAGCCATATTTTGGGTTAGGCAAGAATTCTGATAGTATAACTGAGCCAATAAGCATCCCTAGAAGGCTGAACAGGAATGGGTTAGAGTATGTATTCCAAGAAGAAAAGGCAGAGAAATAGTCAGGACTACCTAAGACACTCTCTCACTTATATCAGTCATTCCCAGTGCGTATCGATCCTCCCAGCGACGGGTTAAAGGATGGAATAGGGAAGTTGTTCAAGGAATGTGATGCTATAGAAGAATAAATCCCTGAGGAAGCCATGATTAGCAATGCCAAGCGCCACAAAAACCTATAGAATTGGGTCGCAACTCCCCTCGTGGCTCTCCGCTCGGCTGGGTAGACAAAGACTCTATTTTATAAAAAAATCGGTGATGGTCCGGATGAGGCTCCGTGACCCACCCTTTATGTTTTCAATTTCCTCGTATTATTTTATCGCTTTACAAAAGGCACAGACCCACATTCATGCGGGTTATAGCCATAGTTTATAAATATTTTCGGATTTCAAATGAAAGCCTCCCGTATTCTGAAAACCTTTGTTATTTATTCATTTGGTACCATCTAACTTGCTTTATTTATGGTTTCAGTAATAATAAATTAAAACCTTCCACTGTCATGTCATGTCAAGAGCTTAACAAACAAACCAAGCTAGACGACGATGATTTCGAAGGGTATATTAAAGAAATCATGGTCCTGGAATGAACAACCGAGAAGTCTAAGAACTTTGAAGACCAGGAAAGGCCCCACCTAAAAGGGTTTGAGGTGGTCAATCTAGAAGGCAACGGTCAAGTTAAAGAAATCAGCATCGTGTTCATTCGTCAAAAGCGCAAAAGAAAGAACTTATCAGTCTGCTCAAGCCATACATCGACATCCTTGATTGGTCCTACAATAATAGAATGAGAATGAGCACAAACATCATCTCCCATGATTTATTTGTCAATCCAGAATTCAATACAGGGAATAGACAGTCAATCCTTCCCTCCCACAAGACAAAGGAAAGTTTGCCCCAGATTAGCAAGGATTGTACATCACCCAAAAAGTGCTATCTAGAGGATCTTTGAGTTTGTTCGAGATGGATGATCAAGTACGGCCCAAGCCTATATCAACTCTGATGCTACGAAGAGATACTATGCTTGAAGATGGTTTTTTTTCCTTCAATTTTTTTCCTGTAATTTTTTTTGTAATTGTAATCGTTTTTGCACTTAGTAAAAGCTTAAAATTCCCCTATCCTCTATGTACAAACTACGTCTGACCTGAATTCTCAAGAATGAGATATGTAGGCGGCATGTGTCGGCTTCGGTCAACCCCTTAGGAAAATCTATCTTCCCCCTTCCTATCTTGAACTACGTTCGACCTAAATTCTTAAGAATGAGATACGTAGGCGGCCTGTGTCGGCTTCGGTCAACCCCTTAGGAAAATGTATCTTTCCCCTTCTTATATTGAACTACGTTCGACCTTAATTCTCAAGAATGAGATACGTAGGCGGCCTTTGTCGACCTCAGTCACCCCTTTATTTATTTACAACATTCTCCCACTACTAGTACGAACTACGTTTGACTTGAATTCTCAAGAATGAGATACATAGGTGACCTATGTCAGCTTCGGTTAACCCCTTAGAAATATCTATATTTCCCCTTCCTATCTTGAACTACATTCGACCTGAATTCTCAAGAATGAGATACGTAGGCGACCTTTATTAGCCTCGGTCACCCCTTAATTAATTTCCAAACATTCTCCCACTACCAGTGTGGGAACTATGTTTGACCTGATTCCTACCTCACGGGATACGTAGGCTCCACAACGGCTCTGTCATATCTCCCAGGAAATGGAAACTGGGGCAGAATTTTTGAGAATGGAATCTCAAAAATTCAAAAGCTGAAGATCATCTCCAAGCAAGTCGGAATACAAAATATGCTGAAGAGCAACTAAAGTGAATCTCAAGAAAGAATCTCATAAACCCCACAGAGTCTTAAAACCTCTTATCAATGGAGTAAGATTCATCATGAAACCTTTAACTAGGGCAGAAATTTTGAGAAGGACCTCAAAATTCCCACCAAGCTTCATTCAAGAGTTCAGAAATAAACTCTAAAGAATTCTCCAACCCCGAGAGATCAAAGTCTATTTCAAAATCCCCAGTCCGATATGAATTAATCCCTTGCTATGACATATATCTCGGAAAACACTTCCAAGCTCCCCATCTAGGATGACAAAAGATCCCTAAAAGTCTACCAGCAGTATGTCAGAAACATCAAGGCCTCGAGTAAAGGACATTGGTTGAGCTAGCACATGACATGACGGGCAGAGACCTCTTCAAACTATCCTTTTTCAAAATTCTTTGTTTTCCGAAGAACTTGTTTGAAAAATCCTTGCAAACATATTAGTTTTACTCCTTTACAATTTGACTTTGTCTTATGACAACTGTGACTTGGGGAGTCGAGGACGACGAACACCCGAGAGTGGAAAGCACCCAGAAAAGACAAAGCAAGGAGAAGAAGATCAAAGGAGGTCAACACAAATCAGTTTCACCAAAAACTAACAATTTTCCTGTGGATGCAGGTTGACCTAAAAAGTATGTTAGAACTCAGTGAAAGCCCCTCATTATTCAACGCGTTCAAAGAAATGCAACAAGACAAGATGCCCCAAATTTGGTAATAAAAGCCGAAATAATGGAAAGGAGCCAAAGAGGCAAAAGTCCATAGAACGGGAAAATCTTCTTATAGTTCGCAGGAGCTACTAAGTAAAGAGAGATTCGAACCCTCGAGTCCCCAAGCAGATCAAGACATTTTGGGCCAACTATTATTAGAACACCAAATAAGAGATCGGCGACATTCTCTGCCAATCCCCAGAAAGTCAAAATCACCACGAATAGACGATGTTTGAAAATGGTACATAATTATCATGTCACGAGGACCATCATCATCATTAATACCGCAGATATATTTGCTGCGAATATTATGTCCCTCTACCGGCTGATTTCAAAAAAGATGACATTCAGAGGCTTCTTTAAGTTGAACTGGCTGCACGGGATCGACCCAAGAGCCTATTTATATCCAATATCACATGAGACGGAAGAGTCTATCATTTAGGATATATTTGCTTTATTATTATGCCAAGTCTGGCGTTCATCATATTTATAGCTGATATCGCGTGAGATGGAAGAGTCTGACATTGAGGATATATTTGCTTCATTATCATTATTATACTAAGTCTGGCATTCAACATATTTATATCTGATATCATGTAAGATGTAAGATTCCTACGTTGAGTATATATTTGCTTTATTATTATGCCAAGTCTGGCACTCAGCATATTTATATCTGATATCGCGTGAGACGGAGGAGTCTGACGTTGAGGATGTATTTGCTTCCTTATTATTATGCCAAGTCTAGCATTCAACATATGTATATTCGATATCGCGTAACATGATGGAGTCTGACATCGAGGATATTAATGCACCCTTATTTATTTGAGATAATGTAGTCTCGCATTAAAGTATGCTTATACATTTAGAAGGCATCGATCGCCATAAGACGCAGCTATATTTGATCATGTGGCAAAGGCCTTGTCACCCTTGATGATCAAATCAGACAATAAACCTGATTGCCCAAAACTTGACAGACTAAGAGTTATCTGTAAGATGGAGCGATATCTGAAATCGGGTAGTGTGCAAGATCACTTGAAGATTGATGGTTCAAGCGTAATGTGTAAGTCGCATTACATCCAAGATCGGATAAAAGTACAGGATTACCCAAAAAACTGGCAATTTGAAGGACGTCTGTAAGCCGCCTCTATCCAAAGTCGAATATGTGCAAGATCACTCGAAAGCTGGCAAATTAAAGGCATCTGTAAGCCGTCTCTATCCAAAGTCGGATGATGTACTAGATTACCCAAAGACTGAAAATTCAGGGAATATCTATTAGTCGCATCGATACGTATGATGTGCAATACTTACCCCAAAGGCATATGCAAATACTACTGCCAATAGCTACGAAGGCTATCACGTTCAAGAGAATGCCGCAAACGATTACGAAGACCGTTACATCGCAACGACTACAAGGGATTTACTTCATAGCTATCGCAACGACTATAAGGGTCGTCAATCCTATTTGATAGCTATGAAGGCTATCATATTCTTGTCATGGAAGTCGCTATTTCCCCAAGTCAGAGGAAGAAAAGACGACATCTTCTTCAAAAAATAACAAATGCGAAAAATAAGGTACGAAACTATCTTTCTCTATTGAATTATTTTACTACTAATCATTTTGTTTCAAAATATTTCTGAGAACATCTGAGAGGATGAAAATCTTGAACCAAAACAACAAGTACGAAATGCGTCAAAAAGATGTCACAACACGGGATTCGACGTAACCCAAGGATGAGGTATGATAAAGAAACTACCTTTTCAAATGGAATTATGTTACTACTAACAATTTTTTTTTGAGATGTTGTCGAGAGCATTCGAGAAGGATTAAATTCTCAAAGCAAAACCACATGTGCGGACTACATCAAAAAGGACGCATCATAACGTGGAACTTTTTCTTTGCAGCAAACTGGGATGTAGTTCGAAGAGGAATACCAAAATCTTTGGACGCGAGCTAAAGAACGAATTTCACCGCCATTAAACCACACCCCTATCAGAAGGCATGTGGGCATTTTTTTTCATGCTTCCAGTCTCAGTTTTGCATCCAGAGTATTTTTATGAACTCACGATGGAAGCAATATTTCTTCTTTTCAAAATTTGAGTGACGATACACCTCAAGCTTTGGAATTTATGTCCAGGTAAAATCTTACTTATGGGTGTGAAGATCTTCACATTCATAGTTGAGAGATTACAAGCCTCTTTTCTATAGCTCAATTAGTCGTCAGTCATCCCGAGCCAAAAGTTGTCTTAACATAAAGATTACCTTTCCACTGATTGAGTTGAACTACAAGCAGCCTGATTCCTAAAGTCTTGGGATATGTAGGCGGGATCTATTTTGAAAACTCGACTGCATTCCTAACTCCCCCCAATCCTCTTACTCTCCAGCTTTTCGGTCTCTCCGCACTCTGAAACCGGGATAGTTTGGAATTCTTTCAAAATCGTGCGTAAAATCAAGCGTCTTGAACTACAAGTGGTCTGAGTTCTCATGTAACCTAGGATATGTAGGAAACTCGATACCAAAGTTTGTCCATGATTCCTTGAAATTCGTGCTAGAACCAACCGCTTCCCGAAGATGAATATGTGGTTAGATAAAATTGGAAATGTCAATTCCCTTTGCCCAGAGTTCCTTGGATCCACCCTACCCAAAGGGAGGGAATTTGTTGACACCCAATTTTTACCCTCCAAATTACGAATTAACCTTGAGCCTTTTTTGATGTCTAAACAATTTTTGAAAAATAATTGTTTTGTGAAAAAGAATAAAATATTTTCAAATTAGCCTTATAATATTCTTGAGTAAGAATTTATAATTTTCATATTTAGTTATGTGAAATTTATATAAGTTTACTTAAATAACTATTTTAAAGTTTAATTTCATAAGAAAATCCTTTTGAAAGATTAGACGTTTGATTTTCCTCTAAACTAATTCAAAATGAGAGGTTAATTGAATAAATTAATTTCATAAATTATGAAAGAGGTAATTATGTGTTGTAAATAATAATTCTTATTTCGAATTGTTTAAACTCATTAAAGCTCGAGATTAAGTGTAATTAGTTCGTCTTTATCCCTAGTCTAGCCTGAATCCTTCAAACTATTTAAATATCAGCCGAATTTCCCTATCTTTCAAATTTGGCTATCTCCTAAAGATAGAAATAGAAATATTTTGCAAATTTGTCCAATATCTAAATAGACCCTTCACCACCTCCTTATGTCTACCAGTGATTTGGGCCGAACAATTGACCCGCCAGACCCAACCCTTCTTTTCCCCTATCCGCCTGACCCGTCTAGCCCAACACACCCTTCTCACCCTTATACCTTCTTTCCCCTTTTCTCTCAAACACATAAGCGACCAAATGCCTCCTTATCTCTCCTTTCTCTCCTTTCGTACAACACACTAGACAAACCCCAAATGTTTCCCCAACGTTCCTTAACGACAACAACAATGACAACACTGAAACACAAGCATAACACCTAAAAATGACGCTCCTAGGCTTAGAGATTCCATCAGTTTTCCCTCCCCCCATCAAGATGATGAGATGTCAAGCCATAACGTTCTAGATTTTGCCCTATATGGCAATTTCTCCGTAAAATCTGTGGAAATTAGTACGATTTTGTACCATTTCCTTGCTGTCTAGGTCTATCCCATTAGGGATTTCAAATTTTCCCCAAATGAATTTCCCAAAAACCCCTCTGTTCCCCCCCCCCCCAAATTCTCCCTAGAATTTCCTATTTAAACCTCTCATGAGGAAAGGATTAAGGGCTGGCTTTTGGATCTGGAGTTTCTTTTTGGAGAACTACTCTCTAGAGCTGGGAAAACCAAAGGTTTTAGAAAACAAAATTGCAAAAACTCTGGCAAAATCATTGCTAAATTTCGGTGGGAAGTCGATTCCAACGAAGAAAGCTCGTTTGTCCAGTTAGTTGCTCCGAAGAAGGTAAACATCCTTTCTTTTCTTCTTTTGCTTTTCTGTGTATATCTCATTTTTAGCATTATTTAGAATCGTGTTCTTAGGAAACTCTGGTTATAGGCTGGTTTTGCTATGATTACGAGTTTTGTTATCTTCGAATTGTCTGGTTTTTGTTGGTCTTGTTTGAAGTAATATGACTGTGGTGATGGAATTTTTTTTATAAAAGTTAATGTTTTTCTTGTATGAATTTGCTATTTATGATCCTATAAGCGTTGTTTTGTATCGGTGCAAGGATTTCCACTTGAAAATAGTTTATCAAGCATATATGAGGTCAGTGGATGATATTTGCTCTCTCTCTCTCTCTCTATTTAGTCTAAATTCAATGATTCTGCTTCATGGTGTAACGAATGATTTCCTTTTGGTCTGAATCTAGTCTCTATCTACAATATGTTCCTTGTGGTGTGTGTAAATTTTGTTTAAGCATGACTGTATCCTACTATTTTAGTGAACTGATCTTTCAAATATTTCGAGTTCGATCTCTTTGAACAAATATCGTATGATCGATAGTCTGGTTTCGTCTTGATAATCATGTACTGACCGATAATGGTTTCAAATAAGCTTTGTTGCGTATTTACGTTTGCTTAGTCATCACCCTTTCCCTTTATCCTTTAAGAGGAATGTCTAAGATCATGTAAGTCAATTGCTCCTTTGGATGTATTGTTTACTAAGTGTAATAGTATAGCTCACGAAATTTGTCCCATCTGTCTTGCTATCCCTCGAATCTTGACTAAGTCACATACCCCCTTTCTTTTGAAGAATGAATGTGTGTTGCTGAACCTGGAATATGTGATCTTGGATACATTTGCTTCCCCGACTTAAATTCCAGAACTATTTAGGTGTTGTGTTTACAAGTCATCTCTCTTGAAAATGTGTAGGGTCTTTGTCACATCTTTTAAAACTGCCAAGTAGTCCTAAAAAGAGTAAATTTTCTCTTGTCTGGATCTATTTAGAGCCTTGGTTCATGTATTCAATAGGATCAATAAGTCCTTGATGTTGGTTTTCTATGGCCTGTCGCGAAGCCCATGTTTATTATACTTCTATCCATGATGTTTCGAAATTTTCCTTTCTATGAACAATCTGCTGAATCTCCAATTGAGCATATGATTTGTTTTCTCATGATCTGTGAATTGCTTGGGTCAAGATTGATGTGCCGCCATTTTACGGCACTTTCGACTCCTTTAAACTAAGAACAATCGTACGTTTTCAAGCAACCGTTGTCGTTTTTGATGTTTTTATGTTGTATTTTCAGGAAATAGAGACAAACATGGAAACGGAAGGAAATACGCGAAAAAGAGCATTCTGGATAAGAGTGACGGCCCGTCACACATGTGACGGTCCGTCACAGTGACCGTCAAGTTGGGCAGTGCCACTGTCTAGTGGTGACGGCCCAGGCGACGGTCCGTCAAGCCAGTGACGGTCCGTCAGCCTGGCCATCACACCTGGGCAGTCGGTTACGCGGAATCCGAGCGTTTTTGGGATTTGTTTCCTAGACTCCTATAAATACCCTATGTTAGGTTTATTTTATAAACGAAGCTTTTTACATATATTACCCAATAATTTAGGAGTTTAAAGTCGAGTTTTGATAGAGGAAAACACACAATACACATTTTCTTCCTCCTCAATCTTGTTCTTGATTTGTTCTTGGGATCTTGTTTTCTCGTTCTTGGAATAATTAAAGATTGTTCTCACTACATTGTAAGGATCTCTTTTCTTTATTATGAATATGACTTTCTTTTATTCTTCTATAAGCATGAGTAACTAAACCTCCCACAACTAGGGTTGTGGGAGCCATGGCTAAAGTAGCGATATAGATTCCGGGTAGCGACGGGTTCAATATATATGTTGTCACATTGTTAATCATTCATTATTTAACGTTTTCTAGTGGTTGCAAACATTAGAACATGCCTAGGTTTAATTTGCTTGAGTAAAGAGATTAAAATCGGGAAACTTGATTAACGACGAGGATTCGAGACTACTAACTCTCGTCTTATGATTAATGCTGTAACTAGATTTATCTACTTGATGTTTAGGATTGAAATCTAAAAGCACACCTTTTCAAGTTCGAGAGAATTGAAAAGTAAATTTGTCTATTTGGTTGAGAAACGTTTAGACGATACAATTAATTCAATCACATCGTGACACGCATATAGAAAGAACCCGGTTAAGCTTAGGATCGACATCATTACCAATGCCA
>QJPP01006066.1:0-30049 GCA_003996215.1 Jaltomata sinuosa | reverse complement strand
TTCCTTTTTGGGAGAAGAGTGAAGTAATGAGAAGAAACTTAGGCTAATAAGGGTGAAAATCCTACTTGAAATAGCCAAAATGACCTTATTTAGGAGTTAAAAAGGTGGGAAATGACCAAGATATCCCTGGGATTTAACTTAGAAAAATCAGGAAAAAGAGTCGGCTTCAGGTTCTATGGATTGGTTCCACGGGTCGTCATTTGGATGACGACTCGTGGTTCCAATTCGTGGAACCTGGTCATCTGGACAGCCTGCATAAGACAGTCTACGACTCGACAGGATGGATCCGTCATTTGAATGATGGGTCGTCGAATCGAGTCGTGGAACCTGGGAGAAACCATCCCTCTGATCTTTTCCACCGGTGAACAGGAAGGACCCGTCGTTTGAACGACGAGTCTTCATCTGGACTAGTGGTTCCTGGGGGCACTGTCAGCCTGCAAGTCTGATTCCACGAGTTGGAATCATGACCCGTAGAATGAACTACGGCCCGTGAAAACTACTCGTGGTTCTCAGACCTGAGGCCAAATCAGAAGAAGGCAATCCACGGATCTATTCCACGACCCGTGGTTCTAACCACGGTCCGTGGTTCTGACCCGTAATCCCTGGAACATGAATTTTCTGAGACTTTTTAACTTAGATAGATAGATATGTTTTCGGGGTGTTACAATATCTCCCCCTTGGGATTATTCATCCTTGAATGAAGACTAAACAAGGAAAACTGAGGAGAAAACAGCCCAACCAAACATCAAAACATGGAAATCAAAGAGTAAACATAAAACCCAAACTTTTTAACTTGAAAACATGATAACCTAACTTCTTAAGACATGGATGCATGCTAGAATTATGAGAGGAACTGATGGAATAGAATCGGAGGAACATACTAAGGAGAAAAGTAGTACCTCAAGCTGAAACTGAATCGAAAGGAAAGAGGTGAGGATATTTGGGCTTCATGGCCTCTTCCGCTTCCCAAGTAGCACCCTCTACAAGCTGATTCCTCCAAAGGACTTTTACCGAAGCGACTTCTTTGTTCCTCAAACTCTAAATCTCACGATCAAGGATCTCTACGGGAACCTCCTCATAGGTGAGAATCCTTCACACCTACATCTTCCAAAGGGACAATCAAGTTCGGATCACTAACACACTTCTTCAAGAAGGAAAACATGGAAAACTGGATGAACCGCTTCCAACTCCGTTGGCAACTCCAACTCATATGCAATGCTACTAACTCTCCTCAAAATCTGATAAGGACCTACAAAACGGGGACCAAGTTTTCCTTTCTTGCCAAACCTCATCACACCCTTCATGGGTGACACCTTAAGGAAAACCCAATCATCAACTTCAAATTCCAACTCCCTTCTCCTTACATCCGTATAAGATTTTTGTCGACTCTGAGTGGTCTTCAACCTTTCCTGAATAAGCTGAACCTTCTCCATGGCCTCATGCACAGAATTTGGACCAATCAAGGCTGCCTCACCAACCTCGAACCAACTAATAGGATATCTACACCTCTGGCCATAAAGTGCCTCATACGGAGCCATCTGGATGCTAGAGTGAAAGCTGTTGTTGTAGACAAATTCAATAAGAGGCAAGTGATCATCCCAGTTACCTTTGAAGTCAATCACACATGCTCTAAACATATCCTCCAAAGTCTGAATAGTGCGCTCTGCCTGACCGTCTGTCTGAGGATGAAAAGCAGCGCTAAGCTTCACCTGGGTACCAAGACCTTTCTGAAATGATCTACAAAACTGAGATGTACACTGAGGACCTCTGTCAGAAATGATGGACAAGGGAACACCATGCAATCGAACTATCTCCCGGATGTAGAGTCTGGCATAGTTGTCTGCTGAGTCAGTAGTCTTAACAGCCAAGAAATGGGATGACTTGGTCATCCGGTCGACAATCACCCAAATGGAATCATGCTGCCTTCGAGTACGAGGCAACCCAATAATGAAGTCCATATTGATTGCTTCCCATTTCCAAGTGGGAAGGTCAATATCTTGAAGCATGCCACCCGGCCTTTGATGTTCCACTTTGACTTTCTAATAAATGGGACACTTAGTCACAAACCTGACTATGTCCTTTTTCATACCGTTCCACCAAAAGACTTCCCGTAGATCATGGTATATCTTAGTGGCACCTGGATGGATGGAATATCTAGAACTGTGAGCCTCAGTTAGAATCTGATGTCTCAACCCATCAATATCTGGTACACATAAACGACCATGATAGCGAAGCATACCATCTCCCCCCAGGAGAAAACCTCCTCCCGATGTTGATGAACTGCACCCTTAAGCTGAAGTAAAACTGGATCATTGTCTTGCTTTGCCTTCACCTCAGCCACTAAGGAAGATTCAGAACCATTTTGTACAATCAAACCACCTTCGATCGAGTCCATAAGGCGAACTCCCAACCGAGCAAGCCTATGAACCTCTTTAACCAATTCTTTCTTTCCCTCTTCAATAAAAGCTACACTTCCCATGGACAATCTACTCAAAGCATCCGCCACAACATTGGCCTTACCCGGATGGTAAAGCACACTCATATCATAATCCTTAAGAAGCTCAAGCAATCTCCTTTGTTGCAAGTTCAATTTCTTTTGAGTGAACACATACTGAAGACTCTTATGATCGGCGAATACATCCACATGCACACCATACAAGTAGTGTCTCCAAATCTTCAAAGCAAAGACCACGGCTGTCAACTCAAGATCATGAGTAGGATAGTTCTTCTCATGAGTTATAAGTTGTCTCAAAGCATAAGCAATCACCTTATCATGCTGCATCAGAACACAACCCAAACCAATCTTAGAAGCATCATAATACATAACAAAATCATCTAAGCCCTCGGGTAGAGCTAACACTGGAGTTGTGCTCAGTCTAGTCTTCAATTCCTGAAAGTTCTTCTCACACAAGTCGGACAACTGAAACTTTACCTTCTTCTGAGTCAATCGGGTCAAAAGGGCAGCAATAGAAGAAAAGCCTTCTACAAACCTCCTGTAGTAACCAGCCAAACCCAAAAAGCTCCTAATATCAGACGGAGAAGTAGCTCTAGGCCAGTTCTTTATTGCCTCTATCTTTTGAGAATCCACCCGAATACCATCTTTAGTGACAATATGAACCACAAAAGCAACAGATTGCATCAAAAACTCACACTTGCTAAACTTAGCAAACAATTGTCTATACTTGAGAGTTTGCAACACAACACTCAAGTGATCCACATGCTCCTCCTCACTCCAAGAGTAAATGAGGATATCATCAATGAAAACAATCATAAACATATCCGAATACTGCTTGAACACACGGTTAATCAAATCTATAAAAGCTACAGGAGCATTTGTTAGACCAAAAGACATCACAACAAATTCATAATGACCATACCGAGTCCTAAAAGTTATCTTCGAAGTATCACACTCTCTAACACGAAGCTGATGATAACCGGATCTAAGGTAGATCTTGGAGAAGAAACTAGCACCCTGAAGCTTATCGAACAAGTCATAAATCCTAGGAATGGGATATTTATTCTTGATTGTGACCTTGTTCAGCTGATGGTAATCAATACACATTCTAAGAGAGCCATTTTTCTTTCAAATAAACAAAACTGGGGCACCCCATGGAGAAATGCTAGGACTGATGAAACCTTTATCAAGAAGGTCCTTCAACTGATCTTTCAACTCTTTGAGTTCTGCGGGAGCCATTCTATAGGGAGGAATAGCGAAAGGATTCGTATCTGGGAGAAGATCTATCCCAAAGTCTATCTCCAGCTCGGGAAGGACTCCGGGCAAATCATCGGGAAATACTTCTGGGAATTCATTCACAACAGGAACAGACTGAAGGGATAAGGTTTCAGACTCCGTGCCAATAACCCACACTATGTGATAAACATACCCTTTTGAAATCATCTTCCTAGCCTTAAGATAAGATATGAAATAACCTTTCGAGGAAGGGGGACTACCTTGCCATTCTAAAATGGGTTCATTAGGAAACTTGAAACTGACAACCCGAGTACGACAATCAACAGAAGCTTAACATGCATACAACCAATCCATGCCTAGAATGACATCAAAATCAGGCATCTTCAACTCTACTAGATTCGCTGAACTGACTCTATGAAGGACTGAGATAGGGCAGTTTCGGTAGATTCTTTCGGCTAGGACGGACTCACCAACTGGGGTAGAGACACTAAAGGGTTCTAAAAGCAATTTGGAACAAATTTCAAACTTACATGCCACATAAGGGGTCACAAAAGATAAGGAGGCACCGGGGTACAACAAAGCATACATCGAAAGAGAAGACTTTCAACATACCAGTAACAATGTCTGGGGAACCCTCCTAATCCTGACGAGAGGACATAGCATAAAGGCGGTTCTGGTGCTGTCCACCAGAACTAGAAGTTGTGCCCTGCTGGGCTAGTCTACCTCCTGAGTCCTACCACCTCCCTGATTCATCTTAGATGAACAGTAATCTCGTATATGATGTACAGCCTGACCACATCCATAACAACTACCTGAACTAGCCAAACACTCACCATAATGACTCTTCCCACACTTGGCACAAGCTGGATATGAAGATCCCTTAGCAACACTATATTGAGACTAGAAATAGAACCAGATCCTCTACCACCCTGATCATGACGAGGCTTCTGAGCCTGGGTAGGAGCACTAGTAGAAGAATGAACAGATCCTGATGACTTCTTTTGGAAAGAAGAGCGATGTCCACCTCCGGACCTGTGATGACCAAAATCTGATCCCTCAGATCTAACCCTCTTCTTCTCCCTTGCCATCTCCCTAAGCTTGTCACCCTCAATATGATGGGCATGAGTCATGAGTCGGAAAATGTTCATATCACTTAACAATAAAGCATACCTATACTCTTTCTTCACCACATCAGAAACCCCATATATAAACTTGCTCATTTGATCATGCGGGTCCGCTACCATGGAGGGAACATATCTAGACAACTGAGTGAACTTCAAACTATACTCTTGCACTGACATCGAACCTTGTCTTAAGTTCACAAATTCCTCTACCTTCACTTGCCTCAACTCTCGGGGAAAGAACTTATCAAGGAAGGCCCTCTCAAAACACTCCCAAGTCGTGGGGATCGGGTCCCCCACCCTAGCCTCCTTCCATTGCGTGAACCAAATATGAGCTACATTCTTGAGTTGATAGGATGCAAGCTCAACACAATCAACCCCAACCAATTGCATAACTTCAAATATCTTCTTTACTTCATCAATAAAGTTGAGCGGGTCTTCACTCACTTTTGAACCCCAAAATTCAGGTGGGTTCATCCAGACAAAGACGCAAACTCGGGCTGCTACCCCACCTTGAGGGTGGACTGGGGCAGGAGCCGACTGATTGGCCTGAGTGGCCAAAGTCTGGGCTAGCAAATGAATGGAGTTTCTGAATTCCTCATTCGTGACGTCAGGAACTGGAATGGGAGGAACAACATTCCGAGCAGCTCGGGGAGGCATCACATGTCGAGGAGGCATAGTCTGAAACATATAAGATAAGAATTAGAGGAACATTAAAGTTAAGCTCTATCGCACGACGTGATCATTAAAGAAGTGAAGTTTTTCTAAGACACCTCATAGCTTCCCTCTCATATGTGTGGCATGCTTCACACACATGAAAAAGACTCTACTCGATGCGGCTTTCAGACATCCTAGGACTCTTGAACCCGAGACTCTGATACCAAGTTTTTCACGCCCCGAGGTTACCCCCTAGACGTAACACGGGACTTAGGACCACAAGGATCCCAAGCTAACCCTTGGTCATAGCATTCTCAAGCAAACATAAAGGAAATATAGCGGAAGCATCAAAGATAAAGACAGAATAGCATAAGATAGATGGTCGAGTCAAAAGAGATACGACACCTACGAAGGGTTACATACGGTCTATGTCTGAAAGCCTCTAATCATAACATAATGAGTTGCTAGGACAAGACCCTAGCTAACTCGAAGTACGAAAATAAAGTTAACATAAACTAAGAATATGACTAGTCCTCGACCTAAGAGGACTCACCCACAGTTGGCGGAGTAAGTGGCCTGGGAACTTTAGCCACGAATCTGAGAAGGGACACCTGAATTTGCATCATTTAAGGATACAACGCAAAATGTGTCAGTACTATGGAATGTACCAAGTATACAGGCAATGCATAAATAAGATAGAAACATGCTTTAAAAATATACTTAGACAGGGTCCATACATAATAGAGTATCCTGAGTAAATAGCATAATGGAAAGATAAAACATGAAGTAAAAGCCAACTTTAAGGTAAGAGTTCATAAAGCTTAGAAAACTTGAAAACATACATAAGGGAGTTTCTTATAACCGACATGAGACCATATGAGCTTACATGGAATCTAACTATATAACCCTAGTTAGCAAAGCTGACTTGAACATTGCCAAGGAACGAGTCACCATACCCAACTATATAACCCTAGTTGGCAAAGCTGCCCTAATGCCCGTTAGAACACAGGACACCATTCGTAAAGACGTGGATCCACTCTCATAAGCCTATAAGGCACATATCATTTCATAACCTATGCTGGAAACGTAGTTTCTGAATTTGGGTAATCAAACCCTCACCGCTTGGTGCTAAATACTACTCTCAAAACATGCACATATAGCTCATCATTTCATAGTGGCACCATCTCATGCCAAATCTTATTCATAAAGTATAAAAATACATCGGACATCATGTAAATTTTCATATCATAGTTCATAAATCTAGGTATAGCCATAATTCAAAACATGCTTTTCTTTCTAAATCCATACTTGAAGAATTAGGCATGAAATTTCATAAATACATAAAGGCCATGATATCTAATTATGGCAAGTTTCTCTTGAAAACATGCAATTTCATGGAATCATGCTAGATATCAATTCTCATACTTGGAATTTTAAAACCAATGAAGGAATCATGAACAAATCATGTAAAATCAATAAGAAACCATGAATTTAAACATAAAAACTGATTTCACAAGTTTGCCCCAAATTTAGATCAAAACCCTAATTTCATAAGTTCATAATTCAACATAAGAATTGGGAATTTTGGGCACAAGGATGAAAGGAACCCATTGTTGAATACCCACATACCTTGGGTGAAGATAACCCACTTGAATTGAAAAGATTTAGGAGGCTTGATCTTGAAACTTGAGACCTCGAGCTTGGGGGATTCTTTGCCTTTTTGGGAGAAGAGTGAAGTAATGAGAAGGAACTTAGGCTAATAAGGGTGAAAACCTTACTTGAAATAGCCAAAATGACCTCACTTAGGAGTTAAAAGGGTGGAAAATGACCAAGATGTCCCTGGGATTTAACTTAGAAAAATCAAGAAAAAGAGTCGGCTTCAGGTTATACGGATTGGTTCCACGGGTCATCGTTTGGATGACGACTCGTGGTTCCAATTCGTGGAACCTGGTCATCTGGACAGCCTGCAGAAGATAGTCTATGACTCGACAAGACGGATCCGTCGTTTGAATGATGGGTCATCGAATTAAGTCGTGGAACCTGGGAGAAACTATCCCTCTGATCTATTTCCACGGGTCAACAGGACGGACCCGTCGTTTGAACGACGAGTCATCATCTGGACTCGTGGTTCCTGGGGGAACTGTCATCCTGCAAGTCTGATTCCACGAGTTAGAATCACGACTCGTAGAATGAACTACAGCCCGTGAAAACCACTTGTGGTTCTCAGACCTGAGGGTAAACCAGCAGAAGGCAAACCACAGATCCATTCCACGACCCGTGGTTCTAACCGCGGTCCGTGGTTCTGACCCGTAATCCCTGGAACATGAATTTTCTGAGACTTTTTAACTTAGATAGCTGGATATGTTTCTGGGGTGTTACAATATATCCCCCTTGGGATCATTTGTCCTCGAATGAAGACTAAACAAGGAAAACTGAGGAGAAAACAACCCAACCAAACATCAAAACATGGAAATCAAAGAGTAAACATACAACCTGAACTTTTAACTTGAAATCATGATAAACTAACTTCGTAAGACATGGATGCATGCTAGAATCATGAGAGGAATTGATGAAATAGAATTGGAGGGACATACTAAGGAGAAAACTAGTACCTCAAGCTGAAACTAAATCGAAAGGAAAGAGGTGAGGATATTTGGCCTTCATGGACTCTTTTGCTTCCCAAGTAGCACCCTCTACAAGCAAATTCCTCCAAAGGACTTTCACAGAAGAGACTTCTTTGTTCCTCAACCACTGAATTTGACGATCAAGGATCTCCACGGGAACCTCCTCATAGGTGAGACTATCCTTCATACCCACATCCTCCAAAGGGACAATCAAGTTTGGATCACCAACACACTTCTTCAACAAGGAAACATGGAAAATTGGATGAACTGCTTCCAACTCCGTTGGCAACTCCAACTCATACGCAACGCTACTAACTCTCCTCAAAATTCGATAAGGACCTACAAAATAGGGACTAAATTTTCCTTTCTTGCCAAACCTCATCACACCCTTCATGGGTGACACCTTAAGGAAAACCCAATCATTAACTTCAAATTCCAACTACCTTCTCCTCACATCCGCATAATATTTTTGTCGACTCTGAGCGGTCTTTAACCTTTCCCGAATAAGCTGAACCTTCTCCATGGTCTCATGCATAGAATCTAAACCAATCAAGGATGTCTCACTAACCTCAAACCAACCAATAGGAGATCTACACCTCCGGCCATAAAATGCCTCATACGGAGTCATCTGGATGCTAGAGGGAAAGCTGTTGTTGTAGGCAAATTCAATAAGAGGTAAGTGATCATCCCAGTTACCTTTGAAGTCAATCACACATTGTCTCAACATATCCTCCAAAGTCTGAATAGTGCGCTCTGCCTGACCGTCTGTCTGAGGATGAAAAGCAGTGCTAAGCTTCACCTGGGTACCAAGACCTTTCTGAAATGATCTCCAAAACTGAGATGTAAACTGAGGACCTCTGTCAGAAATGATGGACAAGGGAACACCATGAAATCGAACTATCCCCAGATGTAGAGTCTGGCATAGTCATCTGCTGAGTCAGTAGTCTTAACAGCCAATAAATGGGATGACTTGGTCATCCGGTCGACAATCACCCAAATGGAATCATGCTGCCTTCGAGTACGAGGTAACCCAATAATGAAGTCCGTATTGATCGCTTCCCATTTCTAAGTGGGAAGGTCAATATCTTGAAGCATGCCACCCGGCCTTTGATGTTCCACTTTGACTTACTGACAGTTGGAATACTTAGCCACAAACCCGACTATGTCCTTTTTCATACCATTCCACCAAAAGATTTTTCGTAGATCACGGTACATTTTAGTGGAACCTGGATGGATGGAATATCTAGAACTGTGAGCCTCAGTCAGAATCTCCTGTATCAACCCATCAATATCTGGTACACATAAACGACCCTGATAGCGAAGCACACCATCTCCCCCGGGAGAAAACCTCCACCCGCTGCTGATGAACTGCACCCTTAAGCTGAAGTAAAACTGGATCATTGTCTTGCTTTGCCTTCACCTAGCCACTAAGGAAGATTCGGAACTATTTTGTACAATCACACCACCTTCGATCGAGTCCATAAGGAAAACTCCCAACCGAGCAAGACTATGAACCTCTTTAACCAATTCCTTCTTTCCCTCTTCAATAAAAGCTACACTTCCCATGGACAATATACTCAAAGCATCCGCCACAACTTTGGCCTTACCCGGATGGTAAAGCACACTCATATCATAATCCTTAAGAAGCTCAAGCCATCTCCTTTGTCGCAAGTTCAATTCCTTTTGAGTGAACACATACTGAAGACTCTTATGATCGGTAAATACATCCACATGCACACTATACAAGTAGTGTCTCCAAATCTTCAAAGAAAAGACCACGGCTGCCAACTCAAGATCATGAGTAGGATAGTTCTTCTCATGAGTATTAAGCTGTCTCAAAGCATAAGCAATCACCTTACCACGCTGCATCAAAACACAACCCAAACTAATCTTAGAAGCATCATAATACACAACAAAATCATCTAAGCCCTCGGGTAGAGCTAACACTGGAGCTGTGGTTAGTCTAGTCTTCAATTCCTGAAAGTTCTTCTCACACAAGTCGTACCATTGAAACTTTACCTTTTTCTGGGTCAATCGGGTCAAAGGGGCAGCAATAGAAGAAAAGCCTTCCACAAACCTCCTATAGTAACCAGCCAAACCCAAAAAGCTCCTAATATCAGACGGGGAAGTAGGACTAGGCCAGTTCTTTACTGCCTCTATCTTTTGAGAATCCACCCAAATACCATCTTTAGTCACAATATGAACCAGAAAAGCAACAGACTGCATCCAAAACTCACACTTGCTAAACTTAGCAAACAACTGTCTATCCTTGAGAGTTTGCAACACAACCCTCAAGTGATCCGCATGCTCCTCCTTACTCCGAGAGTAAATGAGGATATCATCAATGAAAACAATCACAAACATATCCAAATACTTCTTGAATACACGATTTATCAAATCTATAAAAGCTGCAGGAACATTTGTTAGACCAAAGGACATCACAAAAAATTTATAATGACCATACTGAGTCCTGAAAGCTGTCTTTGGAATATCATACTCTCTAACATGAAGCTGATGATAACCGGATCTAAGGTCGATCTTGGAGAAGAAACTAGCACCCTGAAGCTGATCGAACAAGTCATCAATCCTAGGAATAGGATATTTATTCTTGATTGTGACCTTGTTCAGCTGACAGTAATCAATACACATTCTAAGAGAGCCATCTTTCTTTCGAACAAACAGAACTGGGGCACCCCATGGAGAAATGCTAGGCCTGATGAAACCTTTATCAAGAAGGTCCTTCAATTGATCTTTCAACTTTTTGAGTTCCGCGGGATCCATTCTATAGGGAGGAATAGCGATAGGATTCATATCTGGGAGAAGATCTATCCCAAAGTCTATCTCCAGCTCGAGAAGGACTCCGGGCAAATCATCGGGAAACACTTCTGGGAATTCATTCACAACAGGAACAAACTGAAGGGATGGGCACTATCTCATGCCAAATATTATTCATAAAGTATGAAAACACATCGGGCATCATGCAAATTTTCATATCATAGTTCATAAAGCTAGGCATAGACATAATTCAAAACATGCTTTTCTTTCTAAATCCATACTTGAAGAATTAGGCATGCAATTTCATAAATACATAAAGGCCATGATATCTAATCATGCCAAGTTTTTCTTGAAAACATGTAATTTTATGGAATCATGCTAGAAATCAATTCTCATACTTGGGCTTTTAAAACCAATGATGGAATCATGAACAAATCATGAACAAATCAATAAGAAACCATGAATTTAAACATAAAAACTGATTTCATAATTTTTCCCAAATTTAGATCAAAACCCTAATTTCATAAGTTCATAATTCAACATAAGAATTGAGAATATTGGGCACAAGGGTGCAAGGAACCCATTGTTGAATACCCACATTCCTTGGGTGAAGATAACCCACTTGAATTGAAAAGATTTAGGAGGCTTGATCTTGAAGCTTGAGACCTTGAGCTTGGGGGATTCTTTTCCTTTTTGGGAGAAGAGTGAAGTAATGAGAAGGAACTTAGGATAATAAGGGTGTAAATCCTACTTGAAATAGCCAAAACGACCTCACTTAGGAGTTAAAAGGGTGGGAAATGACCAAGATGTCCCTGGGATTTAACTTAGAAAAATCAGGAAAAAGAGTCTGCTTCAGGTTCTACGGATTGGTTTCACGGGTCGTCATTTGGATGACGACTCGTGGTTCCAATTCGTGGAAACTGGTCATCTGGACATCATGCAAAAGACAGTCTACGACTCGACAGTATGGATCCGTCATTTGAATGACGGGTAGTCGAATCGAGTCGTGGAACCTGGGAGAAACCATCCCTCTAATCTATTTCCACGGGTCAACAGGACGGACCCGTCGTTTGAACGACGAATCATCATCTGGACTCATGGTTCCTGGGGGCACTGCCATCCTGCAAGTCTGATTCCACGAGTTAGAATCATGACCCGTAGAATGAACTATGACCCGTGAAAACCACTCGTGGTTCTCAGACCTGAGGGCAAACCAGCAGAAGGTAATCCACAGATCTATTCCACGACCCGTGGTTCAAATCACGGTCCATGGTTTGGACCTGTAATCCCTGGAACATGAATTTTCTGAGACTTTTTCCGGGGTGTTACAGCCATCCAAGAAGTAAGTCTTGATGTGATTTTCTCTTCAAGAGGTTTGCATTGTTGCACAGTGAGTCTTTTGGTGGATAAAGGGACCCCTAGATACTTAAATGGAAGTTCACCCCTCTCATATCTCAGAGCATTCAATATATCATTCTGTGTATTCAATTTCACTCCTCCAAAATATACTTGACTTTTTGCCATGTTTGCCTTCAGACCTGAAGCCTCAGAAAACATCTCAAATTTCTCATGTAGCATCATTATAGATGGAAAATCTCCTCTTGTAAACATTAGTAAGTCATCAGCGGGTGAATACTGTTGAATGTTTGGATAAATAATTAGTTTAATAAGAAAAGTATAGATACATTGAAATAAACAATATTTAATAAGTTAAATTTTAGTTAATTTTAAAGTCTTAAATATCAGGAGTTCTTACATCTGTCAAATAAGAAAAGATTTAATAGCTTTACATTTAATTATTTTTAAAATTCTAAATACTAATAAGATAATTAAATTAACATAATTTTATCTAACACAAAATCTATTTTAAGGGTAAAAAAGGCGAAGAGGCATTTGTTAAGGACTTTCGTGCTTTTAATATTTTTTATGTCTGTGTGGGTGTCTATATATATATATATATTATTTTTATAAGAGCACGAATAATATATTAAATGATAAAAATATCTCTAAAATATTGATTGACTTATATGCAGGGAGAGTATAGAAATAGAAAAATAGAGAAATCATAGATCAATATTCAAGCACACATAATCAAGGAGATCGAAAGAATAATCTCTGTAGACACATGATTTTTTATCCTTCCCGAGTTTTAACTCATTTTTAGCTTTAAATATTTATTTTAAGTCTAATCTTTATTTTAATTTTTAGTAGGTTTTATTTGAAAATTGTGAAAAAAAAAAGTTTCAAAAAATAGAGTCACATTTTAGGATAAAATTTATCTTTTACTTTCAAGTAATATAAAATTTTTCAAAAAAATATCTTTTCTTTTAATTTAGGTTTTAATAAATAAGCTAATGTTTTTATCATTTTTTTTGTTATATTTATTTTTAGATTAGCCATTTAAAATTGGTATAATTTCAAAAAAATACACTTAGTAAATATACATTGCAATTTCGTGACAAAAAAAGTACACTATATTTTATAGCCCAAATTTAAATTTGGCTATAAGTGTAAAATAACTTTTTTTGTATAACAATGTATATATTTGTATATTATTGTATATTATTGTATATACAATATAATCTTTTTATTTTGGTGATTTATTTCTTCCTCTCCAATTTATTTGCACTTATACAATGTAGATACATTATATAATTATGCATATATAATGTTTAAACAATGTATCTACATTGTATAAGTGTGTATAATTTGGAGAGGAGAAGAAAATCACTGAAATAAAAAAATTGTATTGTTTATACAACAATATATAATACAGTATACAAACATATACAACAAAACGTACTTCATCTTCTTTCTCAAATTCAAGCACCAAATTCATCCAAAAACACCTCAAAACAACACCAAATCATCCAAAATTTCACATTTATGCTCCTCAATACATAATCGATCTTTTGCAAACATACCCACTCAAAGCAAAACTTATTTACGAAAATTTAATTTTCAAATTTTGAAGCTTGGAGCTTCAAAAATGGCTGAACATCCAAAAAATTCATGTTATAGCTGTGAAATTATAATGTAAATTTGCTATATGCTTGGTGTACGAATTTTATAGACTCATATTCCCTTAGATGTTCATTAGTTGTAGCAATATGAACAATTATGAAGATTGGATTGTGTGAGTAAGAGAGAGTAATAATTTGGCTAGGGAAGTAAAATAACTTTCTTTTTCTATAGACATTGGGCCATTTTTGATAAGGGCTTAAAAAGTTGGCCATATTTTGCAATGTAAGGTTATCACATGTACTTTTATGTAATTTTTCCTTTAAAAGGGATTTATAATAAAAATAACTAGTTAGTATTTTATAATTATATTATAATTTATTTTTTAAAACAAAAATATATCCTAAACTAACCCCCTACTCACCTGCACACCCCACCTATCCCCTTAACCTCCCTAATCTCTCCACTTACCCCTACTCCCAATCCCTCATTCCTCTTTCCTTTGTCATACACACACACGACTCACACACAACACACACGACTCACACAACACACACGATCACACACAAACACACAACACAAAAATACACACCCCATATTTTCTTGCTCTCTAAGAGCCTGTTTGGCCTAGCGGTTGGGAGAAAAAAAGCTTTTTTTTTTAGTTGAAATGATGTGTTTGGTTAACTAGTAAAATTGGTTTTAAAAGAAGCAGAAACAGTTTTTCTACTGTTGGGAAGAAGCAGAAATTTTCTGTTTTTTAAGAAAAGCTTAAGCAAAAGCAGAAAATTATTTTTTTCAAGATAAAAATATCCCTATCATTTATACATATTTACCAATATATCCCTTGTTAATTAATAACATATTTCATAAGTCTGATTAAGTTTTATTTAAAAAATTTATTCTTCATTCTTACACCATAAATTTTTTATTATATTTTACATTTTATATATTATTATTTTATATTTTTTTTATATTATTTTACATTTCTATTAGGTAAGCATTGAATATGCTAGTGAACCCGGAAAAAAAAAGTAACAAAAAATAAATTTCTCATTTATTTATATTATTTTACATAAAAAAAAATTTATTGTGAAAGTTTTACTTTTGTAGGTAAGGATAATAACAAAATAAAAAATAACAAAGATTAATATTATTTAATATTACAAATTAGATGTTATAAGATTATTTATGCAATTAACAAAATATTATATTATCTTAAAAGTGAGAGTGTATGTGTTAAAAATTACTTATTCCTATATCATCAACACAAACAAGCAATTAATACGATTCTCTTAATTTTTTATACTTACATTTCATAATATTATAATTCAATTGCAATTCAATAAGATCAAGATATTAAATTTTTAAAAAATAATATCATTATAGCTTAAAATGCACATGCACATCAATATAAATAACAAATTCCTATAAAAATATGTACTTTTTAATTAAATAAAAATAAAAACTTAATAAAAAAATCTATAATAGATATTTAAAATAACTTCTCTCGATAAAATAATCTTAATAGTAAAAGTCTATCGATAAAATAATGTTTGTGCAATGGGTAATGGAGTGTGTCTCCACAGTCAACTACTCACTAATTATTATTGGAGAGTCTACACCTCCTTTTAATGCTGCACGGGGATTGAGACAAGGAGATCCTATGTCTCCTTTTTTATTTGCCATAGTCATGGAGTACTTGAGTAGGCTATTAAGTGATCTTAAGGAGAATAAGCATTTCAAACATCACCCAAACTGTGCTAAGCTTAACATTACTCATTTGTGCTTTGCAGATGATTTGTTATTATTTGCAAGGGGTGATACATTATCAGTAGCTACCCTGCACGAGAAATTCTGTGTATTTTCAGATGCTTCTGGACTACAACCTAATCTAGCTAAGAGTGCAATCTATTGTGGAGGGGTGATCGACAATGTTAAGCTTTCTATCCAATGCATTTTGGGATACTCACATGGGGAGCTCCCATTTACTTACTTGGGAGTACCACTTGCCACTAGGAAATTGAAGATACTAGAGTGGCAACCACTCATCACCAAGATCGTAGCAAAGGTCTCTTCTTGGACTGCCAAGAAGCTATCATATGCAGGTAGATTGCAATTGGTAAAATCAGTTTTGTTTGGAATTCAATTTTATTGGGCTCAGATGTTCATTTTACCAGCCAAGGTGATGAAGACAATAAAAGCTTATTGCAGGAGTTACTTATAGTCGGGTGCAAATGAGATTACTAGGAAAGCACTAGTCTCATGGAGTAGAATTTGCCTCCCTAAAACTGCAGGTGGCCTTAACATTACCAACATGAAGAACTGGAATAAGGCAGCCATCACCAAGGCATGCTGGGATTTAGCTAGTAAGAAGGACAGGTTGTGGATAAAATGGATCCACGCATATTATGTGAAAAACCTGAATCTGAAAACCATGCCACTGCCTCAGCAAGCCAGTTGGATGGTAAAAAAATACTGAATTGTAGAGTCCAAATGGAGAATATTCACCAGCTTCAGCAAAGCAAGAAAAGCTTAATTAGAAGGTTATATATACAGCAGCTAGGAGACTTGCCTAAAGTGGCTTGGAAGGATCTGATGAATCATAACTTGGCTAGACCACAAGCTATTTTTATTATGTGGCTTCAGCTTCAGAATAGGCTGCTAACAGTAGATAGGCTGAGCAAATGGGGAATGCAAGTCGAGAAGAAATGTGTGCTTTGCAAAGTAACGGATGAATCTCGTGACCACTTGTTTGTGGAATGTGACTATGCTAGGAAGATGTGGAAAAAGGTGACGGAATGGATGCAGTTGCAATGGCTGATAATCTTAACTGGGAGCAATCACTAGCATTATTCTCAAGTATAGCAAAGGGAAATCTAGCTGAACCAAAAGTTTGAAGATGATATATGCTGAATTCATACATACTTTGTGGACAGAGAGAAACTCCAGGATCTTTGTGAAGAAGGAGAGAACACATGAAGCACCGGCTAGAGAAGTAATATGTCATTGTCATATTAGAGCTGATATAGCCCTTTCCTTGTATTTCCAGCAGTTTCAGTATTCATAGACATAGATAGGGTCTTGAGACACCTTGGTGGTATGTGAGGCTTCTAAGGAGCGAAGGATCATCTTAGTTTCTAAGCTACAACAGACTGAGTTGTGTCTGGCTGGTTTTGTAAAGCTCATACTTGGTAATTAATGAAAGTTTGATAGTTACCAAAAAAAAAGTCTATTGATACGTGCCCTTTTTCGTAATTTGTCTCTCAAAAGCACTTTTAGAAAAAAATTAGCCAAACACAATCTGTTTATCAAAATCACTTTTAAAATGAATTAGCCAAACACAAACTGTTTTTTTCGAAAGCACTTTTCTGAAAAGTTATTTTATAAAAGTACTTCTTAAAATAAACAGTTTTTCAACCGCTAGGCCAAACAAGATTTAATTCATTCACCTTGCACATTGGGAGGAGAAGAGAATAAAAGAAAAGTCAATTTGAGAGAGACAAAACATAGAGTAAAAAAAACAATACACAAGAGACGAGAGGAAACAAAAGAAAAAACACAAGAAATAAGAGAGCAAAAATAGAGAAAAAAAACAAAGAGTATCTTTTGAAGGTTTGTGGGTTGGAGTTTGGACTTTGGTCCCCGTTTTGAGTTTCCGGTGGCGATATATAAAAAAAATTATTTCTTTATGCCTGAATCTGGATTTTGTTTCACAATCAAGCTTTTGAAGTTCATTTTTACAATGTTAAACTCTAAAAGTTGTTAGTTGCTTTACTATTGGAGACGATTGTACATAGGAAAATAAGGAAACTTTATTTTGTAAATTTGGTAGGTAATATTTTCATATATTTTGTATCCTAGAATAGAATATATTCTATATCCTAGAATAGACCTATGGGCTGGAAAACTATGTATAAATAAGAGACTACTCTGTGAATACAAACAAGATTTTTCCACGACTTATTTTATCATAGTAACAGAGCGGAGCGATCCCTAATTCACTCTTTCCGTTCTTTTTTTTATCAGTCGTGAATTATTCCTTCACAAAATCACTGCTCCTTCATCATCATGATGAACAAAGGTGAAAGTTTGTTGTCCAAGCCCCTACTTCAACACGACCCATCATCAGTCTATTATTTGAGTTCCGCAGATGGTCCAGGTATGTCAATCACCAAATATACTTTGACGAGTGAAAATTATGATGTTTGGGTAAAAGCGGCTATCAATGGTCTTGAAGCAAAAGGGAAACTTGGATTTGTTAATGGAGATTATTCTAAAGCAGACTCTGAAATCGGAGCCGAATTTCAAACGTGACGAGTGAATAATTCAGCCATTTGTTCTTGGTTGTTTAATTCTGTCGACGACACTATTAAACCAAGTGTCGCTGGATACAAGGTTGCTAGATAGATGTGGAATGACCTTAAGGAACGCTACTCGGTTGCCAATGACCTTTAAATTAATCATTTAAAATCTGAACTTGCTTCCCTTAAGCAACAGGGAACCAGTGTTGTTTCGTATTATACGAAACTTAAATCTTTGTAGGAAGAATTAACAGGTTATGAAGATGTCACATGTGGATGTTCGTGTACTGCTGCGCCCAAACTAATATGTCGTGCTGACATTGAACTAACCCATCAATTTCTAATGGGTCTGTATGACTCCTTTTTTGGAACTTTGCTGTCCCAGATCTTGAGCATGGATCCCCTTCCTACTCTCAACAAAGCTTACGCATTGGTAAGCCAAGAAGAAAGGTGTAAAAATATTATTCGG
The DNA here is from genome assembly GCA_003996215.1 of Jaltomata sinuosa. NCBI lineage: Eukaryota > Viridiplantae > Streptophyta > Magnoliopsida > Solanales > Solanaceae > Jaltomata > Jaltomata sinuosa. The sequence continues at coordinate 11,450 of QJPP01006066.1, read as the reverse complement.
GGACGCGAGGAGCGGGAGGTGGTTAGTTTTTCAATGCAAGCGCTTGGAGGAGGAGGAAAATGACTACAAGTTCTCTCTAATGCACAACAACCAACCCAGTTTACAGGATTCATGAATCGCCCCCCTTGCTCCTATTGTGGAAGATATAATCATGATTATGAATATTGTTTTCAGCGACTCGGATGGCCCAGATCAGGCCATGGTAGAGGATGCGGAAGGGGGCGTGGAACAGAACAACAAAATAACAACTCGGGTCGTGGACGCCAACAACCACAACAGCAGCAGCAAGGTACGCAGCAGCAGCAACAAGGAACGCAACAGCAGTAGCCTGCTGCCATGGCAGTGCACGCTACAGACAGTCCCCGAGACTCAATTAGCAATTTTTTGGCACGATTGACACCCGACCAGGTGCAGTGATTGTCTTTCTTGATTGAAACTTCCCCGTCCGACATCGATAAACTGTCTAATAAGGCATATATAAGTGTGTTACAGGCACATATCAATACACTAGACACACATATCAATAGATTGGATCATTGGTTGCTCGATAGTGGTGCGTCTCATCACATCACAGAAAATTTGAACTTGCTATTTGATATTGTTGATATTAATCCGCTACTAGTATGCCTTCCCGATGGTACAGAAACACCAGCCACTAAATCAGGATGTGCTAAATTGACAACTAATCTTATATTACAAGATGTTTTATTGTGCCTAATTTATCTTGTAACCTTATTTCTATTGGGCAATTAGTTATAGATCACAAGTGCCATGTGTCATTTTCTTATAAGTTCTGCGTGATACAGGACCACACTTCAAGGATACCGATTGGTCTGGGTGATCGGCGAGATAGGGTGTACTATTTTTGACAAGTGACACGGGAGACACACTAAGTCGTAAATTTTGTAGAAACATACGAACTGTGGCACCGACGTATGGGACATTCTTCAAGTCAGAATTTATCTATGTTATCAAGCTCAATTAATATACCCTAAAAAGGACAGATGGTAGTGTTTGTGATGTTTGCTTTCGAGCTAAACAAACTAGAACACCTTTTTCATTGAGTGATAATAAAGCCCTTGCTATATTTGATTTAATTCATGTTGATATTTGAGGTCCCCATCATCGTTGTTATTTACTAGTGCATATTATTTCTTGGCTATTGTTGATGACTTTAGTAGAGCTTTCTGGGGCTACTTAATGTTGGATAAAAGAGAAGTTGGAAAATTGTTGCATGAGTTTTGTGCTATGATTCAAACACAATTTTCTAAAATAGTCAAAACAATCCATAGTGATAACGACTTTGAATTTACAAAAGGGGGAATACCAGAGTTTTATAAAACACATGGAATAACTTTACAAACTAGTTATGTCAGAACTCCTCAACAGAATGGACGCGTTAAAAGAAAACAAAAACACATTCTTGAAGTAGATAGAACATTGCGATTTCAAGCACATCTTCCTATTGAATTTTGGGGAGAATGTGTTTTGACTATGGTTTTATTAATTAATCGTACTCACACTACTCTACTACATGGGAAGTCGCCATATGAACTTTTGTTTAATAAGTTTCCTGTGCTTTCCTACATTCGAGTTTTTGGTTGTCTTTGCTACGCTCATTCCAAGCCTAGAATCAAGGATAAATTTGCTTTGAGGAGTCGAAAATGTGTTTTTCTTGGGTATCCCCATGGGCAAAAGGGATGGAGAGTTTATGATTTAGACAATACGAAAATGTTTATATCCCGGGATGTCATTTTTCATGAACATATTTTTCCGCTTAGAATTGAGATTTCAACTGATGATGCATCTAAGGCCTCACCTGTGGATGACTCATTGGAATTTCATGACACCCCCTTGTTATCCAACAGCTACCCTCTTCACATGAAAATCTGAATGTACAATATGAAATTATTATGGACACCGTAAATAGAAGTTCTCATGATAATATTATGGATAAGGAGAGTGCATCTCAACCTGCAGTTTTAGGTCGTGGTCACAGGGAAAAGTGACCTCCTTCTCACTTTAAGGATTATGTTTGTACCTCACACCCTATCTCGCTACAATCTTGCCAAACGGTCACCTCGCGTACTCCTTATCCTCTAGCTAACTTTGTCACTTGTGAAAAATTTTCTAATGCCTAGAGGACTTTTCTTGTTGCTATCACTTCGGGGAATGAGCCCCGCTCTTTTCAAGAAGCAATGACATATCCTCATTAGCGGGACGCTATGCAAAAAGATATTGATGCATTAGAGGAAAATAAAATGTGGTCTCTTGTACCTCTTCCCGATGGTAAAGAGCTTATTCGAAGTAAGTGGGTCTACAAAATTAAATACAATTCTGATGGCATAGTAGAATGCTACAAGGCTCGCTTAGTCATCCAGGGGAATGAACAAGAAGAGGGCATCGATTTCACAGAAACTTTTTCCCCGATAGCCCAAATGGTGTCTGTTCACACTTTTCTTGTCGTTGCTGTCTCTAGGAAATGGGAGATTCACCAGCTTGATATCAATAATTCTTTTTTACATGAAGATGTCTATATGAAGCTTTCTCAAAGTTATGTCTCTTCTCAGTTGAATTTGGTTTGCAAGTTGCGCAAATCCCTATATGGATGAAATATCAGCTCTCCAAAAATATGGCTTTGTTCAGTCTAATGCAGATCACACTTTGTTCACCTTCAAGAAGGACGAAACATTTCTTGGAGTTCTAGTGTATGTTGATGATTTGTTGGTTGCTGGAAACAATTCAGACGCATGCTCTATATTCAAGAAGTATTTGGAAGATTAAAGATCTCGGATCCTTGAAATATTTTTTAGGAGTTGAGTTTGCTCGCAGTAAGCAAGGCCTTTTCTTGTGTCAATGAAAATATACTTTAAGATATTTTATCTGAAGCAGGACTTTTGGGAGCTAAACCTGTTTCTACTCTGATGGTTCTAAATCATCGACTTGGCCTTGCTGCGGGCGAGTTATGTGTTGATTCCAGCAGCTATCATCGCTTAGTGAGACATCTTATTTATCTCACAATTACTAGACCGGAGATTCGTTATTCCGTTCATATCTTGTCTCAATTCCTTCAGGCTCCAAGAATGGAACACTATGATGCTGTGTTACGAGTCTTAAAATATTTGAAGAGTAACTCGGGCCAAGGAATTTTCTTCTCTGCTGATAGCAACTTGCAGTTATATGCATTTTGTGACTCTAATTGGGCCAGCTTCCCCTTGACCCATCGTTCTTTAACCGAGTATTTTGTTCTCTTAGGCAATTTGTCGATCTTCTGAAAAACAAAAAAACAACCTACTGTATCACATTCCTCTGCAGAGGCCGAGATAGGTCTATGGCAACCGCCACAGTTGAGCTCATTTGGCTCAAGTCCTACTTAGCATCATTGGGGGTATTTCATCAGCAATCTATGTGGTTGTATTGTGACAACCAGGCCGCTCTACACATTGTAGCCAACCCAATTTTCCATGAATGTACCAAGCATATTGAGATTGATTGCCACTATGTTCGTGAATAACTTATGGAGAGAAATATTGCTACAGCTTATGTGAGTACACGTTTTCAACTCGCTGACATATTCACCAAAGCTTTGGAACATCCTCAATTTTCTTTTCGTCTGTGCAAGTTGGGCATTTGTCGTCTGCATACTCCAACTTGAGGGGGAGTATTGGACACGATTGTACATAGGAAAAGAAGGAAACTTTATTTTGTAAATTTGGTAGGTAATATTTTCATATATTTTGTATCCTAGAATAGAATATATTCTGTATCCTAGAATAGACCTATGGGCTAGAAAACTCTGTATAAATTAGGAGACTTCTCTGTGAATACAAATAAGGTTTTTCCACGACTTATTTTATCATAGTAACAAAGCAGAACGATCCCTAATACACTCTTTCACTTACACGTAGATGATTTATCTAAAGTTTTGGCATCTTTAATTATTTTTATTTTGAAACTAAGAGCTGAGGTATTTGTTAAATTGATAGGTTAATTTGTTCCATGTTTATTACTATCGGGAAATGAGTATGAAGTTCTTATTTTTAGTTATTTTCAATGTTGTTAACCGCAAGAGAGTTTCAATGGATTTGAGTTTGTGTTGATAATTTATTTATTTTGTAAAGTTCACTTAAGAACTAAACTGTAGTAGATTATTACTTACAAATAAATATTTTCTTTATGTTAATATTACTATTGGATTGATCACGTTGTTCCACAAATATGAAATCATTTTTTATAGTATATATGGAATCATTTTGCTGTAAAAGTTCCACAAATAATTTGATAAGTTCATTTAGAACGTGGGAATTTAATTAGGGAAAATTATGCAAAATGACCACTGAAAAAATTATTTACCAAAAAAATAGCCAAGGTTTACTTTACACCATGAATTATTTTCTTCTTCTTCTTCGCTGCTTCTTCTTCCTCGCCGCTTCTTCTTTTTCGCTGAAGAATAATAATTTTTCGAAAATGGGACCTATTACTGTACATCTGAAAATTTCGACCGTCTTCTTCCCCAAAATGGGACTGTAATTTGCTTCACCCAAATTTCAGATTTGAACTACTCAAGGTATTTCAAATCTTTTGAAATAACACCCATAAGAAACGGACTCGGGTTTTCCGGAACCCGATATTGAGATTTGAATCTTCAAGTTCCTGTGACACTATGACACCTCGAATTCGGCCAGTGTTGGATACTGTTGCAACAATCAGCTATGAGCTGTCTGAATCTGAATACGGTGACAATGAGGTAAATGACCCATGGGTTCAAAGGCTTCTCCATGCGGTGGAGACCAATGTGGCTTGGCTTCAACCATTGATGACTGCTAACAATTATGACTCATTTGTACATCTGGTCATCGACTTTGTTGTTAAAAGGCTTGAGGTTATCATGATGCAAAAGAGATTCAGTCAACTTGGTGGTCTTCAACTTGACAGAGATGTTCGAGCCCTCGTGAGCTACTTCTCCAACATGACCCAGAGGACTGTTAGGGACAATATTGATACACGTTTTTATACTTTTTATGTAATATTGATGCACATTTTTGCACTATATATACAACATTAATACACATTTATACATCATTTATACAATTTTGATACATTACATAATTTTTATACTATATCGATACACATTTATACACTATTTATACAATTTTGATACATTACATGATTTTTATACACTATTTATACATTGCATATACATTATATATACATGCGGCTATTTTTTTTGTAACTTTTTTTGGTGGCTAGTTCATTTTTTGGCTATTTTTTGTTTTGTAAATAAAACTTGACTATATTTTTTGTAAACTAATTAGTTTATTGTATATATTTGAAATTATCCCATTTAATTATCGACAATACTTGGGGCCTAGTCAATCATTTCAAGGCCTAATAATTAATTCATGTGAGCTCGAGCAAGATGGGTTATGAATATATTCAATACCCATCACAATAATAAAAGAAAATAGAGGGAAAAAATAATTATAAGAGAGCGAGATGAGTTATGGATTAATCCAAAACTCATCGCAAAAATTGAAAAAAAAGAGTGAAAAAGGGACAAAATAGTTGTCCCAATTTGGTAGATAAATACTTCAAACAATAATCTCTAACGAGAGTGCGAATAATATATCGTCTTGACCGAGGTCGCAACTCTGCATCGTGGATAAGGACACGTAAAAAGAACATGGCAAGGTCGCAACTTTGCGTATTGACCCAAACCTTATTAAAAGATAATAAATCTTTGGTTCAACTAAAATGATTAGACTCAATCTTTACGCGCGATACGTAAGTTGAGGTCGCATTTGTGCGTCTTGATCGGCATATGTCAAAGTTGAGGTCGCAACCTTGCATCTTTGCCAAGACTAACAAAAGTTCAACATTATCAAAGCATACCATAGGCATAATTAATATTCGAGATTAATTTAAGTCAAATATAAGTTGATAAAAGCGATCGTGCTAGAACCACGGGACTCAGGGGTGCCTCATACTTCCCTGGGCAAACAGAAGTCCTTACCCGGTCTTCTATTTTTGCAGACTAATAATAAGAATCATTTCCTTATGATTAGGGATTCAAAAAGGTGATTTGGAATACCATAACTCAATTTCAAGTGACGACTCTGTAAATAAAAATAAAATATCTCTATTCAATATTGTCACTTAAATTAGAAAATTCCGTTAAAAAAAAAAAGGGGTGTGACATCTCTGGCGACTCCGCCTGGAGACCTTTAAGAAATTGAGCTTTGTTATATTAACTTCTGCTTGACATTTATTGCTTTCTTTGATATTATATTTTTGTTGGCCTAATGTGCTACTTGCCTACTCATTTATTGCTTTGATATTGTTGAACTGTGTTATAAATTATCTTCTCTCACGCATCCCCTCTGAGACTTCAATAATGTCATCTCGGGAATTGCAAATGTGCATCCCATTCTATCAAGATAAAGTCATGTGGATTTTGGTCCCTGATAAAGGATTTATAGTTACACATGTTTAGGACAGGGAGCACCCACGCATGAAGTCCAAAAAGCTCCGCGACCGATAAGTTGCTACTCCCTGACTTGAGTTGTCCGCTCATTTTACAGCCAAATTGCTCAAAATTGAGTTGTCCGCTCATAATCTTATTCACAAAATTGCTCAAACTAATAGGTCATAGATCAACGAAAGTATAAAAAATTAATCTTTTTGGGGATGAGCACCAAATTGGTATGAGTGACGAATTTAGAGAGGGAATTCCTAACAAAGAAATCCTACACCAGTCTCAAAATATCTGTACTAACAATCTCCTAACAAACTTGATAGAATCTTCCAGTAAGACCATCAGGTCCACTGGAACTATCACCATTGAGCTTAAAAACAACATTATAAACCTTTTCTAGATCTGGACAGCCACACAAAGCAACATTTTCAACAACATAGATCATTTCTTAAATATGATTGGGTAAAGGAAAATTGATAGCATCTCTCTTGCTTGAATTGGGTCTGGTAATAATCAACAACCTCAATGGCTATGTCATCTTCATTATCCAACCAGTCACCCTGAGAATTTTAGATTTTGTAGATTTTCAACTAATTTTTTTTTTCCTTCACAATGCTATGAAAAATCTTGTATTTCTATCTCCATTGTCAAACCACTCATAGCAAGATTTATTGCCAATACATTTCTTTAATGTGCAAATACTTGTTATACTCTGCCTTGGCCCTAGCATAATGGACCTGTTCTCACTTGTGGGAGATTCTTCAAAAAAAAATTCCTTTATTTTAGCAATGTCCTCCTTAATAACACTACTAAAAAAACTGCGAATACCGACCTCAAAATTACCGACCTCCTATGGAAGTCGATAATTTCCGACCTCCGGAAGTCGGTATTGTTAAAAACAAAAAAATATTTTATTTTCTTAAGAAAACCGACTTCAAGATGTCGGTTTATTTGGAAAAAAAATGCGGAAAAACCAAATACCGACCTCCGATGGTCGGAAACTTTCCCAGAAAAAAATAAAATAAAGAAAAACCGACCTCTTGTAGGTATCGAATTAGTAAATAAAAAATAAAATTTAAATTTATCTCAATTAAATATAAAAAAATGAAAAAAAGAAATATTTTTAATAACTTTTAAATAAACCGACCTCCGGATGTCGATTTTTTGAAAGATAAAAAACAAAAAAATAAATTAATACCGACTTCTTGATGTCGGTAATATTAAATTTACATAATTGATTTTATTTACCTTAAATTATTCTCATAGTGACTTTCCGAAGTCGGTATTTATTTTTTATTTTTTATTTAATTATTTTATTTATATTATAAAATAAAAATAATATTAATACCGACATTCAGAGGTCGGTATTATTTATTTAACATAATTAATTTTATTTTCATTAAAATTAAAGGTAATACCGACCTCCGGAGGTCGGTATTTTACTTTTATTTAATTGTTTTGAATAAAATCGACCTCCGGGTGTCGGTATTACCTTTAAAATATTTGTAATAATCACTATTTTTCTATTGTGTATAACACTAAGGGGTCGTTTGGTAGCTAGTTAAAGTTATATAGGTATTAGTAATGTAGATATTAGTTATGAGGTAATCTATATATTATTTATACATGTATTAGTTATGTAGAGATTAGTTATTCATGTATTAATTATACAAGTATTACTTATTCCACCTTCTATATCCTGTATAAGATAATACATAGAATTCCTCATAACTTATACATCGTCTTGAATATACATATGTCTCGTCTAGTGATGTATATACGTATATATATATATATAGTACGTATTCAAAAGCTAATTAACCGATCGATAATACATATCCAAATACGTAGTATGGATACGTCATATATTACGTACATATGAGTTAATATACGATCATTGAGAAATGTAATTAACCAAGTACTATATATTATATATAATAATGATCCATCGTCTTGAATATATGTCTCGTCTAGTGATGTATGTATCTACATAGTACGTATTCAAAAGCTAATTAACCAATCGATATATAATCCATAACCAAGTAGTATGGAATATGTTGTATATTACGTACATATGAGTTAATATACGATCATTGAATATAATTAACCAAGTTATTCTATGTACTATAATGATCCGTCATCTTGAATATATGTTTTTTTGTTGCGATATTGTACGTATATATATAGTACGTATTCAAAAGCTAATTAACTAATCGATAATCCAACCAAGCAGTGGAATACCATTGTATTACGTACACACGAGGTAATATACGATTGTTGAGTAATGTAAATAAGCAAGTCCTATATATATAGTAATGATCTGTCGTCTTGAATATATGTTTTTTTTGTGGCGATATTGTACGTATATATATAGTACGTATTCAAAAGCTAATTAACCAATCGATAATCCATCCAAGTAGTATGGAATACATTGTATTACGTACATATATGAGGTAATATACGATCATAGAGTAATATAATTAATCAAGTCCTGTATATTAAATGGTCCTTCATCTTGAATATATATGTCTCGTCTTTAGTGATGTATGTTTATATATATAGTACATATTCAAAAGCTAATTAACTAATCGACAATTCATCCAAGTAGCTAGTGGAATACATTGTATTACGTACATATGAGGTACTATACGATGACGATCGTTGAGTAATATAATTAACCAAGTCCTATATATTACTGTCTGTCGTCTTAAATATATGTCTCGTCTAGTCATGATGTACATATATAGTACGTATTCAAAAGCTAATTAATTAATCGATTGATAATCCATTCAAGTAGTATGAAATACATTGTATAGTAGCATAATCATTGAGTAATGTAATGAATCAATAATGTATCCGAGTTTATGAAATATGTTGATGATTAAATAATTTTTATTAATTACTTTTAGTTTTTTTTAAAAAACCGACCTCAAGTGGTCGGTTTTATCAAAAAATACTTTATTTTTTAAAAAAATCGACCTCAAGTGGTCGGTTTTTTTTTTTTTAATTTTATTACCTAAAAACCCTAACACCCTAACACTAACACTCACACTCACACCACCCTCACCTGCGACGCCCCCTCCCTCCGAAAACATTCCACCGCTGCCGCTGCTGGCGCTGCTGCCGCTGTTGGTGCCTTCCACCGCTGCCGCTGCTGCTGCTAAAGGTTGTTGGTGCCTTCCACCGCTGCCGCTGCTGCTGCACATTGCTGCCGCTGCTGCTGTTGAAGGTTGCTGCCGCTGCTGCTGCTGAGGGTTGCTGCCGCTGCTCCTGCCGCTGCTGCTGCCGCTGCTGCTGCTGAAGGTTGTTGTCGCTGCCGCTGCTGAAGGTTGTTGTCGCTGCCGCTGCTGCCTATCGCCGTCTCTGTTGCTGCTCCGGTGGGGGTCCATCAAGGTAAGTAATTTTAATTTTCTTGTTAATTAATTATAGTTATTAAATTAGGGTTTTTCTTTGTTAATTTTAGTTACTAAATTAGGATTTATCATTTAACTAGGACATGTCATTGTTAATGTATTTGTTTAGCATAAGTGTCAACACTAGTTGATCCTATTGATGACAAAATTGATTTTCTTGGAAGATCAATTTATGTCCACCTAGTGTTGACACTTAGTCTTTAATTTAGTTATAATGTATTTGTTTAGCATAAGTGTCAACACTAGTTGATCCTATTGATGACAAAATTGATTTTCTTGGAAGATCAATTTATGTCCACCTAGTGTTGCCACTTAGTCTTTAATTTAGTTATAATGTATTTGTTTACCATAAGTGTCAACACTAGTTGATCCTATTGATGACAAAATTGATTTTCTTGCAAGATCAATTTGTGTCCATCTAGTGTTGACACTTAGTCTTTAATTTGATTATAATGTGGTTGATTAGTAAGTGTCAAGACTAGTTGATCCTATTGATGACAAAATTGATTTTCTTGCAAGATCACTTTGTGTCCATCTAGTGTTGACACTTAATACTAATTAGCATTAAGTATTACCCTTGTGGCCCTGTGTGGCCTTGATTATGCCTCTGGACCATAGATGGTGGGTTATTTGGGAATGTCCGTGAGTCTCGGACATCGATATCTCGATTATAGAGCTGGTTATGTATGTTGTAGAGCGATTGGAGCCTGTGCAGGGCCAATAGGTTTATTTATGAGCCATTGGGCTACTGATTGTGTTTGGCACATCATTATCATGCATATAAACTGAAAATATGAACTAGTGACTTAAAATTGTGAAATTTAGTAAGTCAAAATTTTGAACTAGTGACTTAAAATAGTGAAGTGTAGTAAGTTAAAATTTTGAACTAGTGACTTAAAATAAGTAAAGTGTAGTTAGTTGTTAGTTGAAATTTTGAATTAGTGACTTAAAATAGTAAAGTGTAGTAAGTTAAAATTTTGAACTAGTGACTTAAAATAAGTAAAGTGTAGTTAGTTGTTAGTTGGAATTATGAACTAGTGACTTAAAATAATGAAGTTTATTAAGTTAAAATTTGAATTAGTGACTTAAAATAAGTAAAGTGTAGTTTGTATTAAGTTAAAAATTTGAAACTAGTGACCCTAAACTAAGTAAAGTTTAGTGTAGTTAGTTGTTAGTTGAAATTTTGAACTAGTGACTTGAAATTGTGAAGTGTAGTAAGTTAAAATTTTAAACTAGTGACTTAAAATAATTAAAGTGTAGTTAGTTGTTAGTTGAAATTTTGAACTAGTGACTTAAAATAGTGAAGTGTAATAAGTTAAAATTTTGAACTAGTGACTTAAAATAAGTAAAGTGTAGTTAGTTGTTAGTTGGAATTGTGAACTAGTGACTTAAAATAATGAAGTTTATTAAGTTAAAATTTGAATTAGTGACTTAAAATAAGTAAAGTGTAGTTTGTATTAAGTTAAAATTTGAATTAGTGACCTAAAATAAGTAAAGTATAGTTTGTATTAAATTAAAATTTTGAACTAGTGACCTAAAATAAGTAAAATGTATTTAGTTGT